>APFE030192477.1:160721-263522 GCA_000404065.3 Pinus taeda
TTTAAGTTGATCTTGCTTAACAATTTTCCTTTCAGGTTCACCATGTGATGTGTATATAATTCCTAAAATGCAGTCTAAGATGATAAACAAACATTTAATCTTCTTTCAGCAATGAAAATCCTAGCTACTAAGGAAAGAAAGTTAAGAATCTTTCTGCAAAGAGCAAAGAGTACATGTTAAATGCACAGTCCTAAATCAAACCAAGCTGTCGAAATGCAAATGCACATGCATGTATTTGTTTTCAACCTTCTTAATGTATGAATGATGTTAAGAAAGCTATGTGCAAATCTGAATTACTTTTAAAGTGACAGTACTCAACAAAATTCTTTTTCAAAATGAAGTGAAAGCAAGATAGACACTTTGCGATTTTGAAATGAAAATTTCTTTTCAACACTTTAAAACTACTAATTCAAATCCTATGCAATAGTAACTGTATAGTTGACTATCAAGAACAATGGGATTGTTTTCTAAAACTGAAAACGACAGCTACGACACTTTCATATCTGGAGACGACAGTTCGACTATGCTACTTTTTTGCAAAAGAGAACTGAAAATGATGCACAATACATAAAAAACACTTACAGTTCTTTGCACTAAGGAGGTGGAATAATGCAAGATAAGGGGGTTTTCACAGAAATACACTAACTACAGACAGTAAAACTCCTGAATAGGACTGAAAAAAGTGAGAAAAAACCACAGTCTGAGGGTAAAGTTAACCCTTCCTAACCATTGCACGTGTTACACAATGAAACCAGTATGGAGCGCACCTACTGCACTTGGGAAGTGCGTTGCATACAGACTGCCTTGAAGGCAGGGTGCGATGGTACCAGTGCGAGACTTTAAACAGGTTTTCATTGGCAGTTTGCAATTCAGTTAAGGTGTTTAGGCTGAGTAAGTAATGTTCAGTGTATGTAAAACACAGGGGTGATCTAAAAAGGTTACTAGAGCCACCACTTAGGGCAATTAGATTGCATGCAGATCTATTGTTTAATTCATAAACAAAACCCGGAGATAGACTGAAGAAGCATTGATCTACTTTGCATTTGTATAAAAAATGCAGTTTGAAGGCTAGCTAGCTTGACTTTAGGCTCCTTCTGTAAGTTTATAAAAGAAACAAGGATAGATAGGCTAACAAACAATCTAGTCGCTCCCCAGCGGAATCACCATTTTGTTACCAGGAATAGTGTCAACTAGGATGCTGCTATTCCCACTAAGATGGGTGGATATCTTAGAAACAAACAAGTAAAGTCTACTTTCGTTTTCTTTTATGAAAATAGATAAGAGGAGAACCAAGAAGACCAAACTTAGTCTTGCGCTTGATTTCCTCTCCTTCTTGATAGAGCTTCGCCGCTTCTTCTTCATCTGCCCAGCTTCAAAGAGAACCTGTGAAATCACAACAACATACTACTATCGAAGAAACAAAGATCTATATTCATAAATAACACAGGACCAGATGTGTGTTAACCATACAAATGCATACATATATAAACAAGTACACAAGAATATGGAAGAAAACAAGAATAGCTTTATTAAGATGAAAAGTAGCAAGAGGATTACAACCATATGTTCTGACCCAACACCATCCTCCAGCTAAGAAGCCCTTCTTCACCTCAAGCAAAGCTTAGATCACCCAACGCTATGAATGTACACCAGAAAACCAACAACACTTGTCTATAAAATACAAAATTCCAGCCTCTGGATCTCTGTAACGAGGGATCCATATATAAATGATTACAGAGAGTTGAGTCATCTTCTAGGATCTTGATTAGTGTCCTCTCTCTAATATTTCCTGCTTCCACTTGGAGAATGATTATCTCTTACTCATCCCTGGTCGAAAACAGAGAGGCAAGTGTCAGAGGGGAAGCTTCTGGAAGATTCCATGATCTTCCATCTCACATTTTTTTCCTTGCCATTTGTCCATTCCCAATCATCACACCCTACAGAGGAGAAATTTAGTATGCACCACACCCTGTACACTGGGAAGGTGATATGCATTGCACCCTCTACACTGAGCTTTCAGTATGGTCCAGTTTTGACCATTTATGAGCAGTTTTCAGTGGAGAACTTCTGGGAGATGATGTAATCAGCTGACCTTGTTCCTTTAGGAAGTGAAGCAACACATTTAGGGACTTAGGAGCCCTCAGTTTATGGACATTTATGATTGGGGTTGAAGTGTCCAAAAACATCTATAACAATGCTAAATGGATAGAGTATCTTCAAGGTTTCCATTTTGTCTTGAAGCATATAAATGGCCAAGCAAACAAAGTTGCAGATGCCTTAAGTAGGATAAGTGTATTATTTCAAGAGAGTCAAATCCAAGTGTTGTGTTTTGATTTTCTTAAGAATTGTGTGAAACATATCCAAATTTTAAATAGGCATTTGAAGCTTGTAGAAATCCTGCTTTGGTGGATATGAGTAAATGGTTGGATTACTTCTTACAAGATGGACTGTTGTTTAAGAGAAATTAGATGTGCATACCAAATTGTTCTATGAGGGAGAACTTAATCAAAGAGAAACATAATGGAGGACTTGCAGGACATTTTGGTGTAGAGAAGACTTATGAGCAGTTAAACATATTTTATTTCTGGCTGAAAATGAAATTTTAAGTGGAGAAGTATGTGAAAACTTACAAATTTTCAAAAATGGCACACGTTATTCCATGTTATAAAACTAGTGATGCTTCTCACATTGTTAATTTGTTTTTTAAGGAGGTTGTAAGATTGCATGGGTTGCCTAAGAGTATTGTCTCAGATAGGGATTCCAAATTTGTTGTACATTTCTGGAGGACATTATGGAAGAAGTTGGGAACTAAACTAAGTTTTAGCTCTGCCTATCATCCACAAACTGATGGACAAACTGAAGTTGTGAGCAAAAGTTTGGGAAATCTTTTAAGGAGTGTTACTGCAGAAAAGCCAAAGCAATGGGATCAAGTGTTGGCACATGCTGAATATGCATATAATTAATCACCTAACAGGAGTACAGGACAGAGTCTATTCCATATTGTTTATGGAATGCATCCAAGAGAAGTATCTGAGTGAGAAGTGCAGAGGGAGAAGATTTTGCTTCACAAATGAAATCAATACATGAACAAGTGAAACAACAGCTGCATGATAACAAGATCAAGTACAAAACTAGAGCAGACATAAGAAGAAGAGAGGTGAACCTTAAATTTGGAGATTTTGTTTTAGCACATCTCAGAAAGGAAAGGTTTCCAAAGAGGGAGTATAACAAATTGTAGTTCAAGAAAATTGGACCATGCAGAGTAATGAGGAAATTTTATTAAATGCCTATGAGATTGAATTACCCCCTGATATTGGAATATCACCAAGTTTGAATGTTGCTGAACTGTACAAGTATGAAGGTGAAACTGCAAATGCTACAGAAAAGGATCAAGAGACCTAAGAGATTGACTAGGTAAAACAATTACCCACAACAAAGGAATTGTAGCCAAAAATAATTCTAGACAAGAAGATGTTTAAGAAAAAAAAGGGACGAGAGTACTTCCAGTATTTGGTAAAATGGAAGGATCGGGCAACCGTTGAAGCTACTTGGGTTACAAAAAACATGCTACAAAAACTGGTCAGTTCTATAGATGATCTCATGGATAGGAGCCCATGAATAATTTTGTCATTAGGAGTCTGATGTAGGAGCTTGTGACTTGGAGGAAAAAATCTTCAAACTTATTCCAAAAATCCAAAAAAATCTACAGGTAAAGGAGTGGGGTCCTTTAGCCATCAATTTCTATGATTTTCTAGTTTAGCATAGGGATAGAATCTAGAATAAGATCATGTTGTAATAATTGTTGTATGGATAAGCTGTAGTGGAGGTTCTCAAGGGGATGTCTCGCAGAACTATTGGTCATAATAACTAAGTTTCTGTTTTAGGAGCTCGTTGCTAAAATGAACCAGTAGATATGTAATTGGCATGCTATTGTAAAGGGATTGGGACTGAGTAGGCTTTATCTCTTATTTTTTGAAGGAAAGAACATGACATCTCTGTATTAGTTGATCTCAGAGACATTGTGATCTTTGAAACCCTCTCTATGCATATGAACTTACGGTTCTCTGTTAATCTGGTATTTTATGTGTAATTTTGGCTTTATGCAGTGTTATCTCCTAAGTTCTTATAATAGTGGTGCAACCTTTGTTTTCCAATTAACACTTTGATTAAAGTTTGGTTGAGTGTTTTCCTATGTATCGGCGTGTCCTATTTTCCTTATAAGCATCATTGATTTCTGCAACCGGAAACTCGAGTTTACACTATAAAACTGTGAAAAACTTAGCCGAAATCTAGTTCCAGACTTGAACTTTTATTAAGTCTGGCGATACCCATATTGGGTTAGCACCCATATCGCATCGCAGTGTTGGAGTGGGGAGAGACTAGCCTTTGGAAGAACCAAGGTCCAAAGTGGAGTTTTGGATCCAAAACCATAATAGGAAGGTTTTGATAACCTATCCTATCTGTGTGCTTGTCGGATCGCAAGTCTCGAGCGGAAGAGCTTGGCGAGGGATTATGGGATCACCGATTGCGAATTTACAATAGTCCCATGTGCTATCACATCGGAAGGGTCATTGTATCATGTCCCGTTCCTTGGAACTGCTGATAGCGACCGCCGATAGTGTTATTCCATTCTTATAGAATAGAACCCGTCGACAGTGTATTTGTGTATTAATGCTTCCTTTGGAACAAAACTTCGCCGATAGTGTATTTCCATGTAATAGTTGCATTATAGCCATTTGAAGCTGTCGATAGTGTATTTCATACATGGTTGTGTTAATTCCATTCAAAAGCACCGTTGATAGTGTAATTTGTAATTCATATGGAATTAGAGTTCCAATAGTAGAAAAAAGGCTCTGTTTTTAAATTGTTCCCAATAACAAGAGTTGGGGTGATTAATAGGAAAGGAGTGGTGATAGTAACCAGAAAAATGGAAATTCATAAGCAGCCAGTCTAACAATAGATGACTGATACAACAATTGAAGCAGAAGGAGAAATTCAGCCGGAGTTAGAAGAAATTATAGCCGGATTTGGAAGGTTGTCTATATTGCCTGCACCTAGGCCACCACCAGCCAACAATGGTGGAATTCGAAGGTAAGGTCTTCAACCAAACTGTATCGATTTTAATTGATCTGGGAACTACTTTGAGTTATATAAGCCCAAAAGTGGTTGAGCAGTGTCATTCACAATCTATTAAATTTAAAAAACCTTGGCTAGTATAACTCGCCACAGGGGATAAGGGAACAATGCTGGCTAAAGTCAGCAATTTCCCTTTGAAACTAGCAAGTCAGCCTATTATGATATATCTAAATGTCTTACCATTAGGATCATATGATGTGCCAATATGTATGGACCAGTTGGAGAAGCATTGGTCCCTCATTAACTGTAAAGATAAAAATATTAATTACATGGATGAAGAGGGTATGAGACAAGAAATTGAGGGTATACGAAGACCACTGAAAATAATACCTATAAAAACCTCTCAATTAGCAGAATGTGTATGAAATGGATGTCAAATTTATGTCGCACAGATGGGGTATATCAATTCAATAGAAAAATATGGTACTTTAGAAAATATACCTATGATACAAGAGTTTCTAGACATGTTTCTTGAGGAGATTCTGGGACTGCCTCCAAGGTGGAATATAGGCTTTAATATTGATTTGATCCATGGGGCTGCCCTGCTATCCTGAGCCCATTATCATATGATAATACCAGAACTAACTGAATTGAAAATGCAGTTATAGGAACTACTTGATAAAAAGTATGTACGCCCTAGTGTCTCACCTTGGGGAGCTCTTGTACTTTTCATCAAAAATAAAGACGGAACCTTATGGATGTGTATAGATTACCAACAGCTAAACAAGCTAACAGTTAAGAATAAATACCCTTTGCCTCATATTGATGAATTTTTTTACCAGGTAAAGGGAGCGAGCATATTTTCAAAGATTGATCTTTGCTCAGGGTACCATCAAACTAGGATAAAGGATTAAGATATAGCCAAAACATCCTTTAGAACTAGCTATGTGCATTACGCATTCATTGTGTTATGATTCAGGCTAAATAATTCTCCCGCAACTTTTATGTGTCTAATGAAAAACGTTTCTCATCAATATTTGGATAAGCTTGTATTGATCTTTATTGATGATATATTGATCTATTCCCCGAACATATAAGAGCATAAGGAACACCTACGAATTGTCCTAAAAACCTTGAGGGAGTATCAGTTGTATGCGAAGTACAACAAATGTGATTTCTTTAAGGAACAAATTCAATATTTAAGACACATCAGTACTAAGGATGAGATTGTTGTGGACCCAGAGAAAAAAGAAAACCATAATGGAATTGTCAGAACCAAGAAATGTAGCTGATATAAGATCATTCATGGGTCTGGCTAGATACTATAGGAGGTTTGTTGAAGGATTCTCTAGGGTGGCATACCCCATTACCTCATTGCAAAAGAAAGGGAAAAATTTCATTTGGACTACGGACTACAAAAAACGTTTTGACTAGCTAAAGCACTTGCTTACCACCACACCTATTCTAAGTATTGTAGACCCAAATAAAGAATATATTGTTTGTACAGATGCCAGCAAGGAAGGAGTTGATGGCATGTTAACGCAAGAGGGAAACGTTATTGCTTATGAGTCTCGAAAACTTAAAGAGCATGAACAAAAGCATTAAGCTTACCATTTAGAGCTGACAGTAATCCACGCATTAAAAATGTGGCGACATTACTTATTGGGTAAGATTTTTTTATTAATGGAAGATCATCATAGTTTAACTAACTATTTCAAGTAGCCTACTATGAATGCTAGGCAAGCCCATTGGGTTGATTTCTTGAGTGAATTTTACTTTGACATCAAACACTTAAAATGAAAGAAAACAAAGTTGCAGATGCCTTAAGTCGGAAAGTCAACTACATTTATGAAGTCTCTTTTAGTGAGGTGCATACCACTTTTAAAGAGCATATTAAAGAAGCGACATTGCACGATCCTGAGTATAAAACGTTATGGCAACAAGCTAAAAATCTGGATAGCAATAAATAGTCGATGGGATATGAAGTAAATCAAGAAGGTATGTTGATTTATAGAGGGAGAATGTTTGTTCCAATCCAGAAAAATATTAAACAAATAATTTTATACAAATACCATAAAATCCCTTGTGCAGGCCATCCCAGATATCAGAAATTAATCACTACACTCAGAAATGAATATTTTTTTCCTGGTATGAAGAAAGAGGTGGCTAAATTCTTGGCTCGTTGTTTAGAGTGTCAACAATGAAAGAAAAACACCAACACCCAGCCGGATTACTCCACCCATTCCCTATCCCAGAATGGAAATGGGAAACTATTTCCATTGATTTTATTATGGGGCTACCTAATTCTAAAAAGTAGAATGATTCAATAGTGGTTTTAGTAGACAAGATGAACAAGTCTGCTCACTTTATACCAGTACAGTCTACTTTTAAGGCCGTTAAAATTGCTAATATATTCAAGCAAAATATCTTTAGACTAGACAAAATACCAAAGGTTATAATTTCCGATTGTGATGTATATTTTACATCAACTTTTTGGAAAGCCTTATTTGAAGGTTTAGGCACACAAATGCATTTTAGCACTACCTATCACCCTCAAACGGATTGGAAAACTAAGTGGGTGAATAAAATAGCAGAAGATATGTTGCAGACTTATGTAATGTAGCAACCTTCTAAATGGGAGGATTAGATACATTCAGTGGAGTTTTCCTACAACAACAATTACCATACATCCTTGAAAATGACTCCCTTTCAAGTATTATAAGGACACAGGTGTAGGACACCCTTGAGTTGGGGCGGTCTGGAGGACAATTTAATGCAGGGTCTTGACATGTTAAAATAGATGGAAGATATGGATAAAAAATTGCGCACCAATTTAAAGACTTCACATGATTGGTAGAAAACTTTTGCTAACCGAAAGAGAATTTTTTGAGAGTTTCAAGTCAGAGATCATGTTTACATTTGTGTACGAGCCAAGAAGAGTACTCTGCATTAGGGTTGGTGTGCTAAATTAGTACCCTGGTTTTTTGGCCCCATCCAAATCCTAGCTCGAATTGGACATTTGGCCTATCATCTTGCTTTGCCCAGCCACATACATGTGCATAATGTTTTTCATGTTTTTGTGTTAAAAAGTATATAGATGATCCCAAACATATGATCAATTGGCAGGATATACAGGTAATTAGATCATTTATAAAGGACAAAGTGTATTATAAATAACTGCCAAGGCAGGCTGCCAAAGGAAAGAACTGACTAAATTTATTTATTATGTTTAGGTGGAACTAGAAGCCAAGTTCTCGATCAATCCCCTGGTTATAATCTATCAGAGAGAAGTAATGTTGCGGAGACAAGTTATCACGCAAGTTAAAGTGCAATGGAATCACTTTGGCCAGAGGAGGCCATCTGGGAGGATGCATAAGTTATGAGGGAGACTTGTTAAGATCTATTTGTAGCAGAGAAACATCGAGACAATTTTTAATCTTAGGGGGGCAGATGTGATGTGCCAGTAATTGTAAAAATTTAATTACTGTAGTTAAACAAAATGGATATTACTATTTAAGTTTATATATTTATTATTTTGATTAAGTTGTGCATGAGGGAAATGTTTTGATGATGACAATCATGTAACTCTCACATGTCTAGTAATTAGGGTAGGTGGTTACCTATCCCTAACTACTTCCTCAAGATTTTTTCTCAAGGAAAAGATCAAGAGGGTATGGGTACCTAAGACAAAAAGAAAAGGAAATAAATGAAACAAGGGATTCTGTGTTGATATGTGAGACAAGTTTTATAAGCTAAGTCTAGTTAAGACCAGATAGTTGTGATAAAATAGGACTGTTAGTCTTACTGCATGTGAGTAAAAACTCAGGGGGAGACTTAGGCTTAAGAGTGGGTCTCGAGGCTGGCAGGAAATTTAACATCATACAGTCGATCTTGATCCAAATAGTCGATAGTAATTACTACCAAAATCAGATAAGTATTTATAACTTCCTAAAGGTTGATTGTACTATTGAAAGAGAGGTATGTATACTATTTGGAAAAGGTTAACTGTATTGGTTCAGTAAAGACCTAATGACTACTAATAGACATTTATAAGCTACATGCTATCTATCTACAGAAATTGATAGTCTAAAAGAAAACTCAGTATGATATATTAATTAGGATAACATAGTTCTTTAGGAGAATCTTTCTTCTAGGGATTACAATGCAATAAAATCCTTAAGGAAGTAGAAATTTGAAAAAACAAGAATTCCTAGAACTATTTAGAAACTTTCCAAAACAGAGGAATTACATCTCTCGAAAAAAATGTGAAATATTACAAACAAAAAAACTATTATAGAATGAACAAAAATAGGTTATTCCATACTTTTAATACTTTGTTTCTAAGGAAATACATGTAATGAATAATAGATTAAATTTTGAAGACAACCATGCCTTTTGAAATATTCTAAATTAGAAATCAAAGAATTGTCTTAAGAACAGAACTGTCACATGTTGAAAATAACAAGTTTTCCACTTAGAAATTAGGGGAAATATGGACCCAGAATTCTAAACCCAAATAAGCAAGACTATGTTGCAAAAAGAGTATTAAAGACTTGTAATCTAATAAGTATGTTCCATGTAGGGACGCAAGTTGAACCCCCATCTACCACTTAGATAAATAAAAACTAAAATGACAAGAACACACATTTAAACCAATTTGAAAAGAATGTAATGGAAAAGTCGGCTAACACTTTCTAAAGAAAAGGAAAAAGAAGAAAGAGCCTACTTGATGGGAATTTTGTATGTCTGTAAAAATTACAGAATTGTGCAAGGGTAGAAAGCTGACCCCTTCCATATATGCAAACCAAGTAGTTAAATATTCAAAGCACAAAGAATTATCCATGATAGAGCTCTTTAACTAGTAATGAATTTCCAAATACAACATTTACAATCTCATATTCAATACAAGTTCAGATAGGGAACAATTTACATAAGAAAATTTCAAAAACCATGACTAGCCGCATACCCAGAACCTGAAATAGAAGTCACAACGATACCATGAACTGAATTTAGGAGAATATAGCCACAGGGGCCTCTTTACGCAGTCTAGAAAATGTATAAGCCCTGATGGAAATAAAACTAAGTATAATCTAAGAGAAACATATCAATTTGGCCTTATAAACCATTATCCAAGAGACGAAACCTTTAGTCCAGGAGTTTCGAGAATAAGTTTATCACATTTCCCAGAGGCTAGAAGAAGAATAAGTCTACAATCGTTGGACAAGATTCTGGGAGGTAAGTCTCGCTCTTGGTCAACGATACTCAAGTAGTAAGAAACCTACGACAAAGCCTATAAAACAATAGGAGAAACTTATTAACACAAAAATGGGAAAATAAATATAGACATACGATATTTCAAATTAAACCTTAAATCTTGTACCTGGCTAGGGTTTTGGCTACAAGGCAGCTCCGGTGAAGTGGTAAACACCAAAACCTCCTCTGCAAGCCTAACAGTCAAACACATAATCATGGCAGAGATTCAATAGTGTTGGGGAAACAACTTCAATATTACAGAGGAGTGAGTTCAAACCCATGTGAGACATGAAGGATTGGGTCGATACTGGAATACTCTGCCAGACAGGAAGAAAAATGTCAGAAAAACTCCACAAAGAAACTAACAAAGGAGATAAGGATTCACACGTTTCGATGTGATGAACTCGCGTCTCGGAGGACCATTGATGAGGAGATATTCCTGAGGAGACGCTAACAATGGTAAAGTAAATAGAAGAACTGAGAACCCTACTCTTGCCAACTCTTGGAAAGCCAAGTTTGCTATATTATAATTTAGGCTTAATAATAATGTATTATTCATAAGGTTATTACCATGTGTACATCGTATACCGATGAACATTAAAACTACGTTAATATCAATGTTGTTTAATATATGTAGTCGGCGTAAAAGCCATTAATTCGTATATGACAGGCGTATTAAATTGGTATTAAATATAATGCATATATATATAATTCAAATTTACTATTTTCTTTGTGATTTTTACAATGTTAATATTTAGAGATGTAACAAAGAGCTATATGTGTAACCATTGTTTTAATAAAATTAAAATTAAAAATATTTCTATATATAAAGATATGAAATTTATATAAAAATAAATAATATTATTAAGAATCAACATAGATTTTTTTTAACTTAGGATACTACCAAATCCTAAGAGGAACCAAATTTCTAGAGGTGCAAATTTTCTCTCAAGTTTTTCCCTCATAAACAAGTTTACATTGGGAGAGATTTGATTGCTCTAAACACTTGATAAATCTGAAGTTAAAATAAAACTATACTAACGAATTACATTAATACCTACTAATACTCTTTTCTAATGTTGCATGAAAACTCAACGACTGTGATTTTTTTAAAGTGTAACAAATAACAATATTAAATTCTTGACATGGTAATATGACCACCATGTTATTAACAAGAATTCTTATTAGTCTTGAATTGAATTTTCATTATAATTAAATAAAAATTTTGGAAAATTTTATAATAGATGTTGTGAAGGTCCTTATTGTTCAAATCTAATGTGGAGTAAATATTTGTGTTTAATATAATCAAATTGGAATTGAGGAATTTATTTTTATTTAATTAAAAAAAGGTTCAGATTTAATGTGGAGAAAATATTATTGGCTAAGATAAGGTTGGGGAGATGATATTTTTTGTCGATTGATATGTTTTTCTTTACAATTTTATTTAATAATTTTCATACATTTAATTATGTGTTATCCCTGCAGGTGGTATCCTCCACGCCCTTAAATGCCCTCCAAACGTTTATCATCACCAAGCTAGATCTTGGATTTGAAACTTCCATCCTTTGTTGAAAGCAACCTCTCATTCCCTGTCATATGGTTAGAACATCCAAAATCTATGTACCAAACATCTTTACTAGTATTTTCACCTTTGGCATAAGATAAAAATAAGTGATCTTGAGGATACTCACTACCTTCTTAAGCATAGGTAGCATTTTTACCTTCTTTCAATTTGTATTCTCTTTCAAAGTGGCCATACCTGTTACAATAGTAACATTGAACATTTCTCTTATCAAATCTACCTATACCTCTTCCTCTGAAACTATCTCTTCCTCTTGAGCCACCTCTTCCTCTACCCCTTGAAGAATTTTGGCTTCTCCATTTACCTTGGCCTTGATTTCTTTTGGCGCTGCTACTGCTTGCATCTTCATTATTTTTAATTTGTAATTTCGAGGAAAAATGTTTACTACACCTTCAAAAGTGTCTTACAATCTTTCTTCATGATACAATGATCAAGGATCCAACCAATTGATCAAACTATAGTTTTGTCAAATCCTTACTTTCTTCTATGATTATGGCAACATGATTCCATCTATGGGTTAAAGATCTCAATACCTTTTTAATTAAAACTTCATACTTAAAGTTTCTCCAAGTGTAGCCATTTTATTGACCACATCTTTGACTCTCACACAATAGTCACTAATACTTTCAGCTTCTTGCATTTTCAAATTCTCAAAATCTTGCTTCAATGTCTGAAGCCTGACCACCTTAACTTGATCACTACCTTCGTAAGCTTCTTGTAGAGTCTCCCAGGCATCTTTGGTAGTTTTTTCTCTTGATATTCTTAGAAATAAGCTCTTATCAAGAGCTATCTGAATGTGAGACAAAGCTTGAGAATTATTCTTCCTTACTTCCTTTCTCGGTGCTCTTTCATTGGTTGTAAGGGAATTTTAATCAGTTGACTCCTCATAACCTGATTCAACAATCTCCCACAAATATTTTCCAATAAAAAGGTTAGCATATTAATGCACCAATAATCATAATCATTCACATCAAATTTTGGAATTGGTCATCTGGTTAGAATTCAACACGATTAACTTTGGAAAAAATTCTGACAATAAAACTTTAACGCAAAGAATTTTACGTACTCTGATACCACTTGCAGAATATGAAATGGATTCTTTAAGCTAGCTTATAAGACAACATAATTATGAAAAAAGACATATAAAAAATTGAACAAATAAAACACACTCGTTGTCTTAGGTCAAACTTCTTGTAAATCTCATATTAAATCAAACCATTAACTACATTCCTATATATTAAAATTATTATTATCAATCAACTGTCTAATATGAAACAAATCTACTGACACTACCAATCTTCTAAAACCTAATTTTGAGCACTAACCACCCTAATAATTTGTTGCCCTAATTTTGCACAGAGAACACAAATAACTTATTTGTTAGCAATTACATGACATGATTAAGCATTAACCCCAACATCGAAGGGTTCTACTTCATGATGAGAACAAGTAAGAGGCCTTTGGTGTAGACCTCATCTGCTATTACAACATTTGTCATTAACCATAATAGCCTGACAAAGAAATCATCTTTAGGAAACCACCACTCTAAATATCTACATTCAATTCCCAAAGATATCATGATTGAGAGCCAGAGCAGACGAGTCCCAAGCCTAGAAGTATTAACATACCAACAGAGTAGGGATAAGGTCAACACTAGGCTGAAGCCGAATTAGAAAAAAATCATTGTAGAGCATGGAACTAAATCCTCTGGAAATCAATTGGATGCAAGCAAAATACCGTAATTACATGTGCCATAATGTATTAGCAAACCCGTTAGTAAACATTCAAATCCATGAAAGCTGCATGTATATTACTTTAGAATGAAAATTTCCATTTTTTGCGCTCTTCACCCTATATTTGGCTGGGTTTTCAAAATTCCAATTATGTTGAAAAGTTGAAGGCAAGTGAACATTGCTTTCTGAAAATAAAATACTTGTTGTTGTTTCTCACTATTCTATGTTCTGGGTAAATTTCTTCGCATATTCGATATTTTGGTATCGTCTTGCAGGTTAAGAGCATAACAGGTAGTATCAGAGCTCTTTCTAGGGCAGGTGGGATCTACATTTCTTAGCAGATTTTTTTTTTTGGCTACAGACATGTTCCAATGTCTTTAAACCACGGGATCTGTTGTTGAGCGCATAAACCTGTGGATTTGGGGAGGCATGCACGCAGGAAATACAAGAGGTGGTCATGCTTGTTGGACTCCCTTGTAACCCCTGTGGGTACCCCTTCAAGTAGTAGCGCATTAGACAGAACTGCACACGAACTATCTTCCAAGTACCCTTTGGGTATATCGGAAGCCCCCTAGCTCCTTTGAAACCTCTCCAGATAGATCGTCGACCGTATTGCTGCTACAGTACACCGAGAACAACACTGAGAGAGATTACTCGCCCGTACGATAGGGTAGTCGGGTTGTACGGCTAAGGGTATGGATGATCCTCCTTAGTTAGAGCCCTAAAACATTGGGTCGAGTACTACTGTCAGACCCTTATGTATATTGTGATCTGTAGCACCTGACACTCCTTAAGACCATAGTTCCCTTTTCTATCTTAGGATCACGCATAATCTCTCCCAGATCAGATCTGACAAGAGGGTTTGCAGCAGTAGCAGACATCAGTCCTGCAGTTCCGAGTTAGCAAACCAGCCATTCCGATCTATTAGATCCATCAGATCCGTAGTAGCAATCTGTTCCGCCGATCAGAGTTATTCGATCAACCATTCAGATCTCTCAGATCTAAGTAGTTGTGTGGGGTTCCTATACTGGGGCGTGATTTTTGTAGGACTTTTGGCAGCATTGACATTTTGAGGACTCGGTACTGCAGTATTCCTAAGAAAGGAGTAAAACTCCATTAGGAGTTTTCAAAAAACAAAAAAAAAAAGTCTGAGACCCCTCGAGGCGCTTGTTTGTGATCTAGCCAATAAGAATCAGGACGACGAGCTGAGCAAGGTGGTACCATTCAATTGTTAGTGAAAAAAATTTGGGCGGTCCCAATTTTAAAGTACATCAGATCAGTGCATGGTAGCAACTCAAGCTCAAGCTATGGCCAATGCGAAGATCGACAAACTTGAACAATCCTTGTAATCCATCCAAGAACAGCTTGACAAACTAACTCACACACTCTCTAAGGGAAAGGAGGAAGCCCGCGAGGAGGCGTATATTAGAAATGGACACAGTGAGGGTGAGTCTAGCCACTCTCTTCACCTCTACGGCACCCACCAACAATCTCGTCCGCGACCTCCCAAGCTGGATATGCATAAACTTGATGGTTCTCACCCGGCCTTATGGGTAGCACAAATGGAGCAGTATTTCAATCTGAATAACATCTTAGATAATAAGACTCAACTTATGGTGGGGAGCATGTACTTGGACAATGAAGGATGGCAATGGTGGGAATGGCATCAACGTAGCAATGGCAGTTTTAGGACCTGGGCAGCCTTCAAAAAAGCTCTTACAGAGCGCTTTGACCATGAATCTTCTTTTTTGGGTCGTCTCACTAAGCTCTGACAGACTGGCATAGTGGATGAATATGTTACAGCCTTTGAAGCCTTAGCTTTCCGCACTAGGGATCTCCCAGATGCGTTCTACATGGAATGTTTTATTAGCGGTCTTAAAGAGGCCATACAAGCCCACGTCTCATTGCACCACCCTCCCACATGTTCGGAGGCTTGCAAGGTAGCTCGTAATGTGGAACATGCATTAGCGGCCTAGTCCATTCGCCCAAATTTCACCGCCAAGGGTCACCCCCCATAGGCTCAGAGCACAACTCAAACACTTAAGGTTCAAAAGGTGTCACCTGCAGAAATGGACGAAAGAAGAAAGCAAGGATTATGTTACTACTGTGATGAAAAATACTCCCCAGGTCATAAATGAAAGGAGCCTAAATTTTTTCAAATTGATGCCACTGATTACAGCTCATCGGAGGAAGCTCCACCACTTGAGGAACCTGAGGAGGCAGAAGAGGACAGCCAGAAGGACAATGTCCCTGATGAACCAGTTATTTTGCTGCATGATTTGGTAGGGATTTCTTCACCTCAAACTCTCAAAATCAGAGGTTTTATTAAACATCGCCCAATAGTATTCTTGATTGATAGTGGAAGCATACATAATTTCATCCAACAAAAAGTCGTGGAAGCAGTGAATTGTTTTGTACGAGCAGTTTCTAACTTCCAAGTCCAAACAGCGGATGGGGGAAGAACGAAATGTGAAGGCCGCTGTGAAAATGTCAAACTTCAAATGGGGGATTATCAGTTGAAGGCCCACATGTTTGCCATACACATGTGAGGGTGTGACATTGTCCTCGGTGTTGAATGGCTTCGCACTCTTGGGCCAATCACAATGGATTTCCAAGAGTTATATATGAGCTTTAAGCATAACAACTCCATACATACCCTCCGCGGACTCCAGGCGGAAGCTCCCTCTATCATTAGCTCACATAGGATGGAACAATTGCTAAAAAAGGGCCATCATGGAGTTATATCTCAATTTAGTGCCATCGAGGCTGTCGAACCCAATTCTCTTCCAATTCATCCTGAGATGCAACAGATTTTAAATAACCATCTGTCAGTCTTTGACAAACCTCATGAGCTTCCACCCTCAAGAGGGGAACATGATCATAGCATCACCTTGGTTCCAGGGGCCCAACCACCAAATGTGCGCCCATACAGATATCTGTTCACTCAAAAGAATGAGATAGAAAAAATAATCAAGGAACTTTTGGAAGCAGGTGTCATTCGTCCTAGCATTAGTCCTTATTCATCACCGGTAGTCATGGTGCTAAAGAAAGATTGGGAATGGCAGATGTGTCCAGAGTTCAGGGCCCTCAATAAGTTGACAGCCAAAGATAAATTTCCCATCTCGGTTGTTGATGATTTGCTGGATGAACTCAATGGGGCTTAAGTTTTCACTAAGCTGGATCTTTGCTCAGGCTACCACCAAATTCGCATGAAGGAAGTCGACATTCCAAAGACAGCTTCCAGAACTCATGAAGGCCATTATGAGTTCTTGGTCATTCCATTCGGTCTTTGTAATGCCCCATCTACTTTTTAGAGCCTTATGAACCACCTTCTCAAACAATACCTCTGGAAATTTGTCCTTGTCTTCTTCGATGACATCCTCACTATAGCTGCACTTGGGTGGCCCATCTTCACCATGTAGATCTGCTCTTGCAATTGCTCCGCAAGCATAAATTATTTGTTAATATGTCCAAGTGTTCTTTTGGAATGGAAGAAGTTGAGTATTTGGGCCACATTGTGGGGTGTGAAGGTGTCAAGGTGGACCCCAAAAAGATCCAAGCAATGCAGGATTGGCCTCAACCTAAGACCTTGAAAAGCTTGAGAGGATTTTTGGGTCTCACAGGCTATTATCGCAAATTTGTTCGCAATTATGGTTGCATTGCGAAGCCCCTCACTCAACTCCTCAAGAAAAATTCATTCTTCTGGAATGATGACGCACAATAGGCATTTACAGTTCTCAAAAATGCCATGTGTTCCACTGCAGTCTTAGCACTACCTGATTTCACCAAATCTTTTGTCAGTGAATGTGATGCTTTGGGTATGGGTATTGGGGAAGTCTTAATGTAGGAAGGTTGACCCTTGGCCTTCACAAGCCAACAACTAAGTGGGAAGAATCTAGGACAATCTACCTATGAGAAGGAAATGATGGCCATCTTACATGCAGTAGATACCTGGTGACCTTACTTACTGGGGCGACGTTTCCAAATCTGCACAGACCATCATAGTCTTAAATATTTTTTGGAGCAATGCCTATCTTCCCCACAAAAAAATAAATGCCTCGCCAAAATGCTGGGATATGATTATGAGATCATTTACAAGAAAGGACGCGAAAAATAGTGTAGCATATGCATTATCTCGCCAATTTGAGGAGGAAAGTACCCTCCTCGCAATTTTCCTTCCCATTCCAGAATGGATTGAAGAGGCTCGCAGGGAATGGTTTTCACAGCCCTAGCTCTCCCAACTCATTACTCAATTACAGGCGGATCCAAATTCCACCAAGGGCTACTCGTGGCAGGATGCAATTCTTCGCTACAAGGACAAAGTTGTAATATCACCAACATCCACCCTCAAAAGCTGTATTTTGGCAGAATTGCATTCATCCCCCATTGCAGGACATTCAGGCTTTCAGAAGACGTATGATCGCACTAGAAGATCATTTTTTTGGATAGGCATGAAAAAAGAAATCCTTAATTTTGTAGCAGAATGCGATGTCTGTCAATGCCACAAAGGGGAGACAGCCAAAGCACCAGGCTCATTACAACCGTTGCCCATCCCGGTATCAATATGGACAAAGGTTTCTATGGATTTCATTACAGGTCTTCCAAAGTCAGGAAACAAGTTAGTCATCATGGTGGTGGTGGACCAACTTTCTAAGTATGCTCATTTCTGTGCCCTACCCCACCCGTTTACACTGACTTTGGTCGCTCAACCTTTCATGGATCAGATCTTCAAATTGCATGGCATGCCCAGTTCGATTGTGTCTGATCGTGACCCGATCTTCACCAATAATTTTTGGCAGGAACTCTTCAGGCTACCAGGCACCCAACTAAGACTGAGTAATTCCTATCATCCACAAACATATGGTCAAACTAAAGTCGTCAAGAAATGTCTCGAAACCTACCTTAGGTGTTTCACTTCAGAAAAGCAACATCTTTGGGTATAGTGGTTACCTCTAGCTGAATGGTGGTATAACACCAACTATCATGTCACCACCAAAGTGACTCCCTATGAAGCAGCTTATGGTCAACTCCCTCCTTCCCCTACTTCTTATATCAAGGGGTTCTCAAACGTACAAGCAGTGTGTCAACTCCTACAAAACCGCACAACCATGCTCGCCCATCTTAGAGAGAATCTTCATCAAGCTCAAAACCGCATGAAGCAATAGGTAGATCAGCATCGCTCAGAGCGCCAATTTCAAGAAGGGGATCGGGTTTTTTTGAGGCTACAACCATATAAGAAAACATCACTCAAAGACAAGGGTTGTCAAAAACTATCTCCAAAATTCTACAGTCCATATCAGGTACTTCAGCGCATTGGAGAAGTGGCCTACAAGCTAGCTTTGCCACCCACAGCAAAAATCCATCCACTTTTCCATGTCTCATGCCTCAAGAAAGTGATTGGGAACAATTGCAGAATTCAAACTAGTCTACTTGAATTGGATGAAGAAGGGTCAATCTAGCTCCAACCTGAACAGGTCCTAGACACACGAGAATGACACCTGCGTGGCCGCATGATTAGGGAAGTCCTAGTCAAGTGTAAAGACACCTCTCTGAAAGATGCAACCTGGGAACCATCCACTATTCTTCAGCAATTTCCGCAGCTTCAGCCTTGAGGACAAGGCTATTCTTAAGGGGGAGGGCATGTTAGGGTCCCACCTTAACCCCCTTATTTATGTAGTAGGATCGAGTCATAGTAAAGAGTCAATAAAGCCCATATTAATAATTGTAAGTGGTTAACCCGCATTTAATGACAGAACCACAGTTAGTTGCAAATGGGCCATGGTATTAGATAGATGGTATTAATAAGAACCATGGTATTGCATGTATGAGTCATATATAAATGATAGAGACTCCCTGCGAGGAGCATCGTGTCTTATTTTGTCATCGAGCTCTGCTCTATTGGAGGTTGACCCCTTGAAGAGGCAAGTGAACGTTGCTTTCTGAATAATAAAATGCTTGCTTTTGTTACTCACTATTCTATGTTCTGGGTATATTTCTCACATATCTGGTATTCTGGTATCGTCTTGCAGGTTAAGAGCATAATAGACTACTTCAAATCATGGGATTCCTAACCACCATCTGTATTGTATTATAGATTCTTTAATAGAGTTGATACTATGATGGTACTCTACTGAGGACTGCAGGAATAATGGGATTCCCCTTATGCTTGACACATCATGCACAGCAATGCAAACCCAATTTCCATCAATGCTAGCATGGTTGACATCAATGCCAACACTTGTTTCCACTAGCCAACCTAGCAATGCCATTTTTCCAACAAATATTGTTCTCAAAGACTTCTTGTCTTAAAGCATCTCACATGAATGTTACATCTAGTCGAATAGTCTGCCCTTTTGAATAGGAAGTCTCTTCAAACATAGTCATCATCTTGGGATACTGAAATCTTTCCTTCAAGGTCTAAGCTCTTGTCTATTTTCAAGCACCACTCTAATCATGGGGTGGATTTGCATCCTCCTCAATATTGATATTGAGGACTTAGTCCTTACATTCATCTTATGTACATGTCGACCCCAGAAAAAGAGCAAGATAAATAATAGCAAAGTAAATAATCATATGAAATTTTACCTGATGATGAAGTGGGCACAATCCAATCTTTCTATCAAGAGAATCCTCTACATTTTTGAGCTTCTTCATGTTGTCATCATTTGTTGCGAGCTTCATGTTTGTATGAAAGTTCTTGGAAGGTGTACCAAAAAAACTTCACTTAAGTCATTGGTGACAAGTGACCTGAACAACAATTTGTGGTTTCTCACACTTCCGATCTGCAATAATAAAACAAGAAAAGCCTACAACAAAAAGACAGATGTGATCCAAAACAGTAAACAACAATAGATATCCAATGTAATAACCCAATATGGAAAGAATTTTAAATGAAAAATAATATATATTGGTATTTCCTTCTGAAGGAGATCTACAAAAAGGGTCTGCAAATCCCCCTCCGTGGGATGGGTCCTTTGATGTCCTTTATGCTTCAGTAATCGATTCTCTCTCTCAATATATGAAAAACCCCAAAATAATGTGTAGAACTCAAGTGGGAGCTCAAATGCAAGAAGACAATAGTGGTGACGATGATAATGATCATGGTGAAGAGTGAATGGAAAACCCTCTTATTTATAATAAATTATTGGGTTGATCTCGAAAATGGAAAATAATAAAATAATATTGACCAAATCAAGAGCTAATCGTTAGGAATCCTTTATTATATTTTTTAGAGAGGGAAAAAATATTCAAAATGGTCAAATATCATTATTTAGAAATAATTAACAAATAAAATGATTTATTAATTATTTAGTGATGATTAAGAATGGTGTGAAATTGAAATAATTATTAAATGGTGATTTAGCAATTATTTCAAAAATAGAATTAAGGAATAATAAATAAATAATGATTTATCTAATTATTCATAGGTGATTTAGTCAAATGTGATAAGGAATAATTATCAAACGATGATTTAACAATTATTCCTAGTGAAAATTAAATAAATAATGATTTATTCAATTATTCTAATGGGATTTTTAAATTTTAATCAGAAATAATTTAACAAAAATGGTTTACTAAATTATTTCCCATGGTGAAAGTGATTTTACTATGGTAAAATTAATCCTACATGGTGTATTTCAATTCATCTAGTTAGGAATGGCTAGGTGATCATTTTTTGGTCATAACATATTGCTCCCCAACATATGAGTGTTAGGAGAAAATCATATGACCGAAACACATTGTATATTACACTTCCACGTGACACCAAAGGGGATTCAAAGAGAGAGAAAGATACAACTGAAGCAATGCAAGGAAGCACAATAATGGAGGGGGTGAGACCTATTAAACTGATAGAAGTCTCCTTTTATGTTGGAGTACATGATCTCAAATGAGGCAGGGGAGGCATACCCATACCCACCAAGATAACTGAGTACAAAGAATAATGGTGAGCCCAATAATGTGAGAGTGAGCTAAAAAGTACATGATACATGATATGTTGGCATCAATGGGCTAGAAAATAATACAATGCATCCCATATACGTAATGTGCTTGAAAATACATAGGCCAAGATTAAATACAATAACGTAAGAGTAAATGAAACATAATTCCCTTCAAGCTGACATGGTGAGGGGGGATCGCAACCAAAGAAGGTCTGCTACATGGGAAAGGGCTCTAAAGATCTGAATGGATCATTTGAAGGAGACATGCATGATATGGATGTTGCAAGTGGTTGAAACCAAACCCATCACATCTGCGGAACTGCACCTGAGGCTCGATCAAGATTTGTAGACATTTGGGCATGTGGGGGTCTACCTAAAGGGCCACCCCTCATAAGGTCTTGAACATCTCACACACACTCGGGAATCATTAGGACAATCGTCTTGATCACCAAATTGTCAAGTCTATGATTCTCAATCATGTGATAATGAGCTGGCATTAAACATGTGAGAAACAACCGAACAAAGATGAAGGATGGCACCAAGGTACACCTCTCTCTAGACCATATTTCTAGAATAAATGTGTTGAATTCGACATAATAGGGCCCACTAGAGTTAAGGTAATGAGGAATCATCAACAAAGGCACGAGGGATCATAGTAAACTGATTGATGGACTGACATTAGGGATTATGATGGAAGGAAACAATAAGAATGATGAAATAATGACTTATCTTGTCATAGCATAATATGCATGGTTGACCTAGCAGCGATTGACTCGATTCTTGAGGGGATGGTCAATTACTCAGACAGGGGCTTTTCAAAGACGTAGCAGTGTAGCTAGAGGCTAGATATGAGTAAAATGAGATGATTGGAACACAAATATGGATGGGACACTGTAATTAGACTCAAGGGGACCTAAACAAATTCCATATATGCAAGGATGACTCATCTCGGATGCTCTAAACAGGGGTGACGTTATGATGTTGCCACATGGGGAAGGCCTGGAGGGGACCATAAAAACATGAGTAAATGATGATTACTCATGAAGAAAATTGACACGTGAGTCAACCAATGTGTGGGAAAAGTAGTACCAGAGAATGGATTTCTCAAATGAAGAAATTTGGTTTTAATAGGCGGCAAAATGAGACCTCATGGGAAAAATGGATTCCTAGTGAAGTGTCACGTTCCCAAAAACAAAGGGAGACCCATTATAGATCTTGGTGAGAGGTTTCCAACGGTGCTAACACTTTGTCAAACCGAGCTACGGTTTGGTCGCAATTGGCAACAAAAAAATAGGGTTTTCCTATAAAAGGGCTTCTAATCCCAAATCCAATTCATTTTCATAGTGAGTTGTTGGAAAATTTGGAGAGGAGGAGAAGGCCCTAAATCTTGTGGAGATCATAGCAGGAAAACTGATCGTTAGAATCAAGATCTGCAAGTTGGAGGTAGGTGGCCTAACCTTACTTATCAAGTTTGGTGCATTAGATTTTTAGATTAGGGCTTCAACTCATAGGAGGAAACCCCTGCTTTTCCTCACAGTTGGAGCGCATTTTTTGGGTCCTGATCTATGTTTTGGAACATGAAAACTAGGCCAATAAATGCATCCAACATCATTTTGAGGGAAAAAATTGTGTTTTGGACTGAAAGGAAAAGAAAGATGGGGTGTCTTGATTGAGCTAATGTTGTGAATCCATGATGTGTGCCTTTGGATCTGAACTGACAAAAAATAATGGTATGTTGTAGGTATGGCAAAGCTAAAGGTGGCATGGTGAGAAAGATATTTGGAAACCCTTCATGCTGATATTCAGGGGAACCAAGTAGTCAGAGGGATTTTGGCACGTTATGGGGTGTTGAAGTTCTTAGAGAACCCATTGATGAGGGTTGGTGAGCCTTTAATATTGAGGATTGTGAGGTGCTGGGACCCAGATCAGGAGGCCTTTGTAGTATAGGGGCACAGGATCGAGATCATGATCCAAGACATATATTTTCTGACAGGATTTTATGTTGCCTCATGAGAGGCATATAGGAGAGTTTTTGGATCGTCATTGTGTGACGGGTGTTTTTGCAAAGGGCATGACCATCCAGATCAATGACTTAGAGAGGCTTGAGACATGAGACACAATCGCAGTAATGTTGTAGATCTTGGGTAGACATGCCTTTCATCACATCACTTGGGGGAAGATGATGCTCATGGAGAGTGTGCTGGAAGGGACCTATTGTGGGTGGGCCTAGATGATGTGTCATTGTTGAAACGATATTTTACACTACGTAGGCGACAAACCAATGATATTTGTTCATTTGGGACAGTGTTATGCTCATTCTTCTTTGATAAGACCTTGACCATCTTCCCTCATGTACAGATCCATGATGGGGGGCCACAGGAGCCCAGGATGCGCTGTTGGGGGCAACTACTGTGACGAGGTAGAGGATGGGGAGTCAGATGAGTGTTTCAACCTGATTTTTTTTCACATTGGGATTAAATGCCATGTTACATAGATGATTATCCATATAGTGGAATGAAGTAGCAAGGAGATCCTGACTTACCACTTCTGTTGGGACAAGCATGGGGTCTAGATGGTAAGTGAAAAGTGTTATATATTAGATGCATTTATAGTTTAAGAAATGCGTATGTGGTACTGATTTCTAAACTTTGTGTTATGCAGATATAACATCAGTGAGGTTGACAAGATATATAGGATGATCTGTAGTTCCTGGGGTTGCTAATTAGGGTGGATCGACATCACAACACAAGTCCAGTAGTGATGCTCTACTGGAGGAAATTCGACATAGGTTCGACGTGCTACTGACAAGGGTGACAAAGCACGGGTGGCATGAGTTAGAATATTGGTATATAAATGAGTGCATTGGTCTTCCATTAGAGTGGTAACGTATCACAAGGTCCATTTTTATGGTTGGTCAGGCAATTTGAGACCTACGGGCTAGTGGGATGGAGCCATTGGCTCAGGAGCCTCTGGATGATAGTGATTAGGCATAGGGACATGTGGGTCCCCATTTTTTTTTGTTATAACATGAAAATGAGCATGTCAGATATATTTAGAGTAGTGGACTCCAAACACTATATGTTGGATATTATGATACATAATATGGACATGCATCTTTTTGTGACGATTGTGGTTCCTCATTTGTTTATGTTATGTATGTATTCTTATATATGCATGTGATAAATGCCAATCTAGAATATTATTTGCAATGGTATCTACATAGTGATTTTGGGCTCTAAGAACATGAATGAATGCTATGGATTGAAATTCACATGCAAAAATCTTAACTCAGATATTTTCTCAATAGGACAAGATTATGCACATGACAAGCGTCGTTCAATTGCATGACAAGTAGAAATGAATCAAGAAAAACATGAAGGTGAACGATGTGATGATCAAGAGAATCAGCTAACAAACTTATCACAACATCATATTCATCCTGGTTATTGGTGACAGATCTAATGCAGACATTGTTGGAGTGGACTAATGAATGCAAGTGGGTGAAAATGGCCAAGGCTATCAAGGCTAGATTCCTAGAGAAGCGACTCGCACCATCGGTGTATCTGATATAAGGTGTGGATGATGTATCCATTTGAAAGACATGAGAAGACAATGAATAATACAGTGGGGGGTGAAATCTACCTAAATTCAAGAAAAAGAAAAAGATACATGCATTTCATTGGGAAATTATATGGGTAATATTTATTGAGGTAGAGTGCATTTCAAGGGTTAGAAAGTATTTCTCCTTCTAGACCCTCTAAAAGGTATGCCCCTTTTCCCAAACACTTACAGATGATGTAAGTACCTCGCCATAATGGTTAAAACTTCCCATGCCCTAGGACATCATGAACTTGTTCACAGACAAGAACAAGGTCATCTTCATGGAAGTTATAAGGGTAGACTTTTCGGTCATATAAATAGGAGGGACCTCTCTCCTCATTTGGACATCACTCATCTCATTACATATCTCTCTCTCTCCTCTCCTAATTGGTTCATACAAATTGGAGGAAACCTTCTCTACTTTGCATGTGTGACAAGAGGATGAATTTCTGGATTGTTTTGCTGGCAAAATTTTTTAGGGTTACAGGTCAACATTGACCCTTGCTGTTTGACCAAGTTTTAACTTTGTTTTGGATGCATTAAATTTGATTTTTGAATGACGCATTTATTGGCATAGATATTGAGGCATTTAGGACAATTTGACCAGGGTTGAATTTAGCGTTGACTTTAGATTTGACCGCATAAATTATAACAGTGTTTTCTCTCCTTTGAATAGGTTGACCAAACTATTTTGGGGTGACTTTGACTCTCTTCGAAGGCCAAATTGATCTATTGTTGACCGGGTTGTTTGGAGGACATTTTGGATCTGCCCTAACCAATGTTGACTTTCTGGTTAGGGCTATAGTTGACTACTATTTTTTACGGGACTATTTTGGATAAGTGAATTTTATATTTGTACTCTCTCTCCCTTTGTTGGAGTATTGAACAATAATAACAATATTTAATCAAAGGGTTTTCCCCCAAATTGGGTTTTTACCTGGTATTTGTTAAATCTCATGTCCTCTTGTCTTAGCTTTTCTTCTACATATGTTTTTAATTTCTATCTGCATTTACTATCATTGTGTTTAAGTTAATGTGATTGCTACTAGATACAATTGGAAATTGGCTTTGGGACTTTAAGGAACATTGAAGTAAATTGTGCTAAAGCATAGAACATACCATTTTTATCTAAAATTAACATGGTATCAGAGCTCAAGTGAAGACAAAGCCAAAGAAAGAGTGAGGAAACGCAATCACTAAGGGAAGTTCTTTGACAAGAACTTGGAACTAGTCCCAATGACGACTACATCTTACTTCAAATCCAAGGACAAGATTCAGGACAAATCCGACTATCATGCATGGAAGATGTATCTAGATTTGACTTTGGAAGAAAATGATGCCATGGAATATGTTAAAGGAAGAATGTTGGAGCCTCCTTCAAATGCGTCCGTAGCTGCACAAACAATGTATAAGAAAGGTGAGGTTAAAGCTAAGAAAATTATTGTTGATTCTATTCACAATCCTTTGGTTGCCTATATTTCTGATTTGGAAATATTTAAGGAGATGTATTATGAGCTAGTTAGGATTTTTAGAGTAAATAATGCAGATCAAGTTCTCTTTCTAAGGAACAAGTTGAAAGACATCAATATGGATAGAGGAGAATCCATTCAATCCTACTTCATGAGGATTACCAAGATCAAGAATGATATCCTATCTATTGGAGATGTTATTGATGACAGGAAGCTCACTCTTATTTCCCTTGGATACCTTACAAGAGAATGGGATGTGTTCAAAACTACCATCCTCAACAATGATAGGATTCCAAGATTTGATGAATTATTGGCTATATGTACTCAAGAAGAAATAAGGATGATGGAAAGAGACAATCCCTCCAATGGAAGAAATCCTACCGCCTTCTCCGCTCATGTTAAGAGGAAGAATAATCTTGGTCCAAGAAGACAATGTCAAGGGTTCAATTCGGGATTTAAAGAAGGAAGAAAAGGAA
Source organism: Pinus taeda (assembly GCA_000404065.3). NCBI lineage: Eukaryota > Viridiplantae > Streptophyta > Pinopsida > Pinales > Pinaceae > Pinus > Pinus taeda. Next base: position 187,851 of record APFE030192477.1, read on the forward strand.
TATGCTTCAATTTTAACACGTTTTTCCACTTTGCTAGAGAGTGTCCTCACAAGAATGATACTCCAAGAAATGATGACAACCATAATAACAACTACAAGGGAAAATGCAATCAAAGGAACAACAAATTCAACAACAAAGGAAATAGAAATGATCTCACTACTCGAAATGGAAATGGTTGTCCTCCCAAGAAGTTAAGAAACTCCAGGTATGAAGAAGTTAATGTAGGTAAAAAGCAAAAATAATTTTATCTTATTACTGCCCTCACTACTGCCTCTCCTCTAGATACATTAGATCATTGTTTGATTGATAGTGGTGCCTCAAGGCACTTCATTGGGTACAAAGAGGCTCTCTTAAACTTGATTAAAAAGAAGATGAATATGGATATTATACTTGGGGATAATGTCACTTATCCTGTGAAAGGAATTGGAACTGTTACTCTTCTCTTAAATCAAGGTCAAACCCTTCATTTACAAGAATCATTATATGTACCTGATCTGAAAAAGAATTTGGTCTCTATTTCTACGATGGAAGATAAAGGTTTCAAGGTGACATTCATTGATGGGAAATTTTGTGTTTGGAAAAGGAACCCAAAATATGCATTCATTCTTGGATTCAGGGTTGAAGGTCTCTATCAGGTTGGAGGAAGTATGCTGGGAGAAATGAATTGTGATACTTCTCTTCAATCCGAACTATGGCACTGGAGATTTTCTCACCTTTGTTTCAAAGCCTTACCTAATGTAAGGAAGATGGTCATAGCTATGCCTAAATTCCACCTAGATTATGAATGTGTTTGTCACGATTGTGAAGCTGAAAAACATACAAGGGGACCATTCCCCTGAAGTGAAACTCAGTATTCTTCAATTGATTCATTCTGATATATAGGGTATGTTGCTCGTAACACCTTTGGGTGGATATTTTTACTATACTATTTTTTGTGGATGACTTCCCTCGTGAAACATGGATGAAGGACAAAGTGTTTAAATGGTTCCTCTCTTTCAAAGCCTTGGTCAGGAATCAAATAGGGAAGAAGATCAAAATATTTAGGACCGATAATGAAACTGAATATGAGTCAAATGAATTCAATGACTATTGTAGAGAAGTTGGCATTAACAGGGACACCATTACTGCATATACTCTTGAACAAAAATGTTTTGTCAAAAGGAAGAATGAAACTATCATAGAAGCCACCTCTGCCATGCTTTATGACCAAGGCCTACTGAAGTTCTTATGTGGATAAGCTGCCAACACCACTACGTATGTTGAAAATAAATTCCCACATCAAGCATTGGACTTAAAGACATTTGAAGAAGTTTTCACCAATAAGAAACTTGATGTTTCTCATTTTATAATTTTTTTTTTTGTCCCATATATTTTCATGTGTGGAAAGAGAAAAGAAACAAACTAGATGCATTTGGGAAGAAAGGAACTTTTGTGGGCTACAGTGAAACGTCAAAGTCAAATCGAATCTATTTGCCTAATCAAAGAGAAGTGAAAATAAGTCATGATGTCACTTTCGATGAAGATTTTTCACTTAGGAAAGTTTAAGATCTTCCTATCCCTAGGAAGGACAATGATTATGATCCAGGAAAGCAGGATGAATCTTCAACGGATGATCCAATGCCTGATGGATCCCATTGATCCACCTCCTAGTGATCCCTCTACTTTAAGAAAAATACCTTTGTGGCTCAAAAATATTCTTGAAGATTTTGGGAGACATGTTGCACCAAGGCAAACATTTCGTGAAAGCAAGAAGTCAAACAGGTACCAAGGGTACTTAGCTACTATGAGTACCGTAGTTCAATCTGAGCCATGTACATTCGAAGAAGCTGTGAAGTACCAACTTTGGAAGGATGCGATGAATGAGGAATATGAGTCAATCATGAAGAATAATGTTTGGGATGTTGTTCCTAGACCCAAGGACAAGTCAATGGTCACTTCAAAATGGCTTTAGAAAATCAAATATAGAGCTGATGGGAGTGTTCAAAAGTTCAAGGCTAGGTTCATTGCTCGTGGCTTATCTCAAAAGGAAGGAGTAGACTATGATGATATATTTGCACCAGTTTCCTGATACACCACTATCCATTCAATTATAGCTCTTGTTGCCTCACAAGGATGGAGTCTACAATAGATGGATGTCAAAACTACCTTCTTGCATGGTTTTCTCAAGGAGGAAGTATATTTAGAACAACCTAAGGGGTTCAAAGTTCAAAATTGAAAGACACATGTATGCAGGTTGAAGAAAGCCCTCTATGGATTGAAGCAAGCCTCTGGGGCTTGGCATGAGAGGATTTATAGTTATCTTATGAAGCTGGGATTTACAAGGAACGACGTTGAACCAAACCTATACTTAAAGGTTGAAAAGGACAGCCTCTCATTCTAGTCCTTTATGTCGTTGATCTCTTTCTTATAGGTGATGACCCTCTCATTCATTGATGCAAGAAGGAGTTGGCTTCTGAATTCAAGATGAAGGACCTAGGACTGAAATATTACTTCCTAGGGCTAAAGGTGTGGCAAAATCCAAGTGAGATTTTCCTTTCTCAAGGAAAATATATTGTGAAGCTACTTGAGAGATGTGGGATGGTGAATTGCAAGTCTATGACTACTCTGATGGACCTCAACTTTAAGAAGCTATGTGGAAGTGTTGTTGGGCACGGATTAACGAACCCTTCTAAGTATTGTCAACTTGTGGAGGCCTTGATGTTCTTGGTCAACTTCCGTCCTGACATATGCTCCACTATGAACACATTGAGTCAATTTATGGCTGAGCCTCATCACGTTCATTGGATTTCTACTAAGAATCTATTGAGATATCTCTGGGGCACAATCCACTATGGACTGAGATACATTTTCAAGAACTTGAAACTACATGGATATTCAGATGTTGACTGGGCGGGTAGTGTGGTGGATTGTAAGAGCATGTCTAGGTGTCCCTTCTCTTTGGGTTCTACTTCAATAAAATTGATGGGCAGGAAGCAGAAATAAATTGCTTTAAGCACCGTCGAGGCCGAATACATTGTTGCAAATATGGCCTATTGTGAAGATGTTTGGTTGAGGAAGCTCTTCAGTGAGCTATTTCAGCATGTGTTATATACCATTGTGATCTTTTGCAAAAACCAGAGTGGGATTTCCCTATCAGAGAATCTCATGTTCCACAACTGCACCAAACACATTGATATCAGGTACCACTTTATCTAGGATATGGTACAATGGGGAGCAATAAGGCTCCAACACATTAGAACAAATGAGAAAGTCGCAAACATTCTCATGAAGCACTTTGGGAAGGTCAAATTCTTAACCTTCTGAGAGAGACTTGGAGTCATGGAATGACCCTCCTATGAGGGTCTCGTATGAGTTGGACTAAGCTCTAGAAGCTCCTAGGGGCTTGGGGTACTTCTTGGAGCTATGAGCAACCATAGGGTGAGTGGTTCACCTTCCCCTAGTGGTGCACTAGATATAGGGTGAGTGGTCCACCCTTCCCTGTGATACCCCATGATGGTTGGAATGTGTGTAGGGTGAGTGGTTCACCTTCCCCTATCATTGCAGACACATGTATATTGGGTAAGAGGTTCACCTTCCCCTACGATTGACATATTCATATGATGAGTGGTTCTTCTTCTCATATGGCATATGAGCAGGATGAGTAGTTCACCTTCTCCTGCCGATGCCCCAGAACACATCCTACACATAGAGTCTGGGACTCATGGGAAGTACCTCTCATCTAGCCAATGAGTTGGGAAAATATGGTTAGGGACCATAGCACTACTGATGGATTCATCATGTACTGTTGTACTCCCTATAACTAGGATGCATGGTGTTCAACAACTTGATCTGGGACCAAGGAAGGAATTTAGTCAATGAAGAGTGATAAAATCTTATGACTCACTCTCGATCACTTCTTCTTCATTATTACTTCATGGTTCAATAGAGTAGAGTAGAGAAGAGCAGGGAAGTGATGCTAGAGATGGTACATGATGACAGGATGGCATGATAATGATATATGGGTTGGTAGGTGGAATTCTCCCTAGTTGAGAGGGAGTGTTAAAATTGGAAACTAGGGCTAAATTCCACCTCCCTTGATTGGTTTGTACAACTTGGAGGCAACTTTCTCTACTCCACACGTGTGATAGGAGGACAAATTTATGGACTATTTTGTTGGCCAAAAACTTCAGGGTTACATGGCAGTGTTGACCAACGTTGACCCTTGCTATATGACCAAGTTTTGACTGTGTTTTCAAGGCACAAAATTTGATTTTTGAAGCCCACATTTATTTGCAGAGATATCGAGGTGCTTGGGACAATTTGATCAAGGTTGACTTCAGCACTAACTTCAGATTTGACTGAGGAAATTACAACATTGTTTTCTCTCTCCTTTGACTGGGTTGATTGAACTATTTTGGGTTGAATTTGACTCTCTTGGAAGGCTAAATTGATCTATTGTTGACCGAGTTGCTTGGAGGACATTTTGGAGCTACTTTAACCAGTGTTGACTTTCTGGTTAGGGTTCAGTCAACTTCTGTTGACTGCTGATTTTGACAAGACTATTTTGGACAAGTGAATTTGATATTTGTACTCTCTCTCTCTATTGAACTATTGAATAACAACAAGAAGATTTGATCAAAGGGTTTTCCCCACATTGGGGTTTTTCCCTGGCATTCACCAAATCTTGTGTCCTCTTGTCTTAGCTTGTCTTCTACAGATATGTTTATGTTCCATCTACATTTACTATCAATGTGTTTAAGTTAATGTGATTTCCACTCGATATATTTGGAATTTTTCATTGGGATTATAAGGAACATTGAAGTAAATTGTGTTAAAGCATAGAACATACCGTTGTTATATAAAATTAACAGGATTTTGTTGATAGCTTCAATTTTGCCATTGCCTTGGGGGTAGTAAGATGATGAATATTGGTGTCTGAAGCCTAACAGAGAGGATATCTCATGCCAGATCTCATATTCAAAGTGTCATCAATGGTTGGAGACCAATTGTTTCGAAATGCCAAATCGAGTGATAACATTGTTAAAGAAAAAGAGGGTTGCAGTAGTTGTGGTGTTATTGAACGTTGTCATGGCTTCAACCCATTTGGTGAAATAGTCAACGACCACGATAATATACTTACGGTTATTAGCAGATGGGGGTCGACACTCCATAAATTCAATAACCCATTTACAGAAAAGGACTGACTGCGATGATAGGAGGGATGGGAGTAGGTGGAACTCGCACCTTAGGGGCGCATAATTTGAAATTGGCATAATGTTTAATTTTCTCAATGCAATTGAGAGAGAGAGAAGGCCAAAAATAATTGGCACACATGATTTTATGGGCAGTGGCTATTTCAAAGAAGTGACCACCACAAGAGCTATCGTGGCAATCATTGACCACTTTCTCAGCCTTAGCATGGGTGAGACAACGATGGAGGACAATATCGACACCATGACGATAAAGATCATCATCGATGAGGAGATAATGAGGGGCTTGATGTCAAATATGTCGTCAATCATCATGAGTGAGATGGGGTGTGAATTTATGTGTTCGTAGATAGGTAAGGATGTCGCTAGGATAGATGAAAACAACTTGCTTGAGCTTATCAATTTCAACTTTGATAGCTTCACATTTACAAGGATGGATTGGCCTTTGCTTTTGGCGAGAAGGGATGGCATCTGGCCAAGTGTTAATGTGATGTTCAACAATGGTGGCATCAAGTTCGGCATTAGGGGAATTTTGAGGTCTAAAATGGGCCTCCTAAGAAAAATGTACAAGCAAAATAAATAGGGGATGATTCACCATTTTTGGAGTAAAAAAGTAAAAAGAATAAAAAATAATAAAATAATAAAACTATTTTTTCAACTCGTATTTTCAACATATCTCCCTAAGGTTTTACTCAAATTTTGAGTGGGAGTACTCGTTGGATGCAAAATTTAATTCCTCATCCAAATAGTACCATGTTGCATACTTTCGATGGACTCTTCTACATGAAAAATGAGAAATACATGAGAAAACGTTATTGAAATCATGTTTTTCATGTATTTCTCATTTTTTGTGTAGCAGGGTCCATCGAAAGTATGCAACATGGGTGCTCCTTGGACAAGCAATAAAATTATACATCCAACAAGTGTTTCCACTTGAAATTTGAGTAAGTGCATAGGGAGATAAGTTGATAATACGAGTTGAAAAAATAGTTTTTTCTTTTTTCCCTCTAAAATTTGATGATGTAATCTAATCTTATTTTATTATTTCCACTATTATTTTATAATTTCTTTAGGAGGCCCATTTTAGACCGCGAAACTCCCCTAATGGAATTTCAGAATAAGCTCAGGCGAAAACATCTCAGAATTATTTAAATAACTTAGTGTAAGCTTCATTTTTTTTTGGGGTTCATTGTGCCCCCAAGATGATATTTTCTTCAATCCCTGGTTTATTCAAAATATTTATTTTGATGGTAGGGGAAATGTTAGCCATATTTTCTTTTCAAAAGCATTTAGTGTAGGAATGGGATTTTTAAACCAATCAACTTCACCATGGATGAGGTCTTTAGACACCACATCATATTGGTTGTGGGTTTACTACAGAAGGAAGTATGAATGGTGGTTCATATCATCCCAAGAATAATAATAGGTGATCATGGATTCCATGATGTATTCATAAAAACGGAATATGGGGGGATTGGAGGAAGAGGAACCACATGATGAAGAGGAGCTACCTGAGGAATCTTCATGAGAGACAAGGTTCACATATACATCGTCACGTTTGGGAGAGAAGTGACTAGTGGATGTGACATCCACCAATGTTGAGATCGACGTGTTCATCGAAGAAGGTTCAACAAAATCACAATAAGCAAAGTCTAGAGAGTCCCAATATATCAATCCTATGGATGAAGGGAGGTAGAGAATAGGAGTGGTAGTATCCGTCATCTCGACAACAGGAGGAGGGATCACAATGGGTGGTTGAGAGACCTCCAACTCTGGCGTAGGTGTGGGACCAAAACCCGCAGGTAGAGGAGAGGTGGAATCACTACAAGCAACCTCTAATTTGCAAATCACTTGAAGTGTATCATGAAAGTATTCGAGATGGGAAAAATGATCAAAATAATGGCCATAATTATCACACAAAGCATAGGGGTGTCTCCCTAGTTTCAGTAAAATTTTACTAAAAAATGAAAGTCATTGTTATGAATCTTTATTAGTACTATGATTTGTGTCATTCCCTGATCATGAACTGTAAGTAAGTATGACTTGTTATGGTGTTGAATGCTCTTATGAAGTGAGAAATTTATCATTTATGATCATCTTCCCTTAATAATTATTGTAGCTACCCCAATACACTTAGTATACAAACAAATGTCTTATGTCTGTAAGTAATCATTGAACTTGTTAATTTATATGTAATGAGGCCGTATATCTATTCTTATTTGATTCTTGGTGTTGATCGAATAAGACTTTAAGATGTGAAATATTTCCTTCTATTGCTTTACTTTTTGTCTTTTGAGTCTCATTCTTCCTCATGAGTCGACTCCATTACCAAATGCAAAGGCATCTAGTCTGCATTCTTGATCATCCGCGAGACAACATCATCCCCAGTTGGAGCCAAATGTTATTGTCAATTTGACCTCAATTAGATCTTGGCTCCTTCTATTAGTTTTGCCTTATGCCTCTTCTTATATTCTCATGATCAGAAATCACTCCCTTAAATTTTCTTATTCACTCCCTTGAATTTTCTTATTTACCATGCATTAGTTATTATAATAATCACTATAACTTATAAAAACTATTGCATTAAATGAAATAATAGAATTTTAATCCTAAAATATTTTTTAGGATAAAATATATTCTAACTATAAATTATAATTATGATTATAATAACCATTATTATTAAAATAATAAAAAACAAATATACTAAAAACAAATCAAATCGAGTATAATTAATTAAAAATTAATAAATAAAAATTAAACCTAAATTAAATAAAATTATAACAAAATTTTAGATACAATAAAAATCAAACCAAGCATTAAACAATTATGAATTAAATAAAATAAAACAAAAATTAAAAAATAATAAAATTTCATCCTACCCTACCTTATTATTCACCAACCTCCTACAAAACTTTTATCTTTTCATTTTATTTTAATTTTAATTTTTAAATAACTCTTATGTTTTGTGAGAAATATGATATATTAATTTAACCTCATTTAGTCGTAACGCATTTTATTTTTAATAAATTTTCACCATGCTATATGCCTACCACTTCTATTTTCCTAAAATTGATTTATTTGATTTAAAACACTAATTTATTCAAATTATATATATATAACTAAAATTTTATTATATAATATATTATATATATATATATATATATATATAATATATATATATATATATATATCTATGGGAATTATTAAATTTAAAATGTATTATATTTAAAATTATATCATTTGATTATGTTTAATTAAATTCTAAAGTAGAACATAATAAACATTTAAAATTGAAATTGGAATTTAAATTTAAATCTATATCTTTCACATTTTATTTTAAATTAAAATGGAATTAATGGTTTAATGGAGATTGTGCCACCATAATTCATTATAGCAAGAGATGAACATTGAAATTTCATTACAGATTTAATAGAGAGGCAAAGACAAGAATTCATTGTTTCGAAAGAGGAAACAAAATCAAAATTTAAGACGCATTTGTATTTTGGATTCTATCTTGTGTTTTTGAAAATGTGTTCACGTTAAATGCGTATTTTATAACCTAATTATTTATATAGTGGGAAATTTTTACTGGGTCTCACCTAAAGTTAAAAATAAATTTAATTAATATTGTACGTGAGATAATGAGGACAACATTATGAAAGTTAAGTTTATAGTTATATTTAATTTATTATAATGTTTTATATTAGGTAATTTGTTGGGTCCCTATAATACTAGTGATTACCCCATTACTATTGTAGTTATACCCCTAATTAATATTGTTGTGCCCCTATTGTCCATAGATCGCAATTTCAGAAATGGATGATCTGAAATTAAAGAGATACATCAAATTCAATATCAGGCTACTACAAAGTGAAAAAAGGTGTGTAGCTTTTTTCAAAATTTTTGCATAAGATTGGTTTGAAAAATTAGTTTGAAGGAATTCAAAGGGCATAGTAAAGCATTATAATTGGTAATTGATGCCCCGAAGAAAGAAAATGCAAACACCTAGTAGGCAACCTAAAAGCTCTAGCATGACCCATGAAGAAGAGGAAGAAATGCAACACGATATATCAAAATTACGAGATCAAGTGAAACAATTGTCACTTGCACAAAAAGGAACAGAATCTAAGATGAATGGTTTAAGTAAAGAAGTAGAAGCTAAGATGGATGGTTTAAAGAAAGGCATAGAAGCTAACATGGACGATTTGAAGATAGATTTGAAGACAGACATGGATGAATTGAAGATAAATATGAATAAGTTGCTACAAGAAATGGTCACTAATGGTGAAAGGGTAGTAAAGGAAACTCATGATGTGAACAAAAGAAATGTTAATCATGATTCCATAGACTCTAATGTTGGATAAAAGACCCACCATATTCCAAAATTGATATGAGGAAGTTTGATGGCAATGATCCCGCAACATGGATATTACAGATGGAGCAATTTTCGATCTCAATAATGTGAAAAACACACAAAAGGTACGTATTGCAAATTTATATTTGGAACCAAATCAGTTTTTATGGTATCAATAGCTTTGCTCTCGTAAACAAATTGTCACTTGGGCAATTTTTACAGAAGAATTGACAGCACATTATGAGGATACAAAAAGCAACATGTTTTTTAGCCAATTGATAAGTCTCAAACAAAAGGGTTCAATAATGGAGCACATTGAGGAGTTCCAAAAATTGAACATAAGAGTAAAAAATATTCTAGAGGAGCATAGGATTGATGTATTCATAGGGATTTAAAGGATAATATCCAACATGATGTTCGCCTTTGGGAACCTGATTCATTAGAGAAGGCATTCAGGTTAGCAAGAAAAATGGAAAGCAAAATTATGGCAACCAAGAAGCATACCACTCACAACTATAAAGACGGAAGTGTTGTTGCGGCTAGTCTTCCACAACCTATAAGGTTGACACCACAACAATTGGAAGAAAAAAGAGCAAAAGGGCTTTGTTACAGTTGTGATAGCAAATACACTAAAGGTCCTAAGTGTGCTGAGAAGAAATTATTATTATTCTACATAGATTGTGAAGAGGAAGAAGAAAAGGAGCAAGAAAGGTCAAAAGAAGAGGATATACTCCAAAAACAAACCCTAGATAAAGAAGAAATGAATCCGACCATATCTTGTAATGCATTGGCGGGAATTACCACTCCTCCAACCATCAAGATAGAAGGACAAATCAAGAAGAAAAAGGTAATAGTGTTGATTGATTCAGGAAGTACCCACAATTTTATTCATTGTAAGGTAGCAAAGAATTGAATTGCTTCTTATATCCAGCACCAGAGTGTCAAGTGATGGTTGCAAATGGAGGAACAATAAATTTCTCTGGAAAGTGCCATAATATCAAGCTATCCATGGGAGAATATGTATTGACTAGTCCAATGCTTTCCATTCCAATGGGAGGTGCTGATGTTGTACTAGGAGTCCAATGGTTGCAATCCCTGGGTACAATAGCTTTTAATTTTCAAGAACTTTTCATCAAATTTTCTGCGGAAGGAAAGGAAGCTTAATTAAGGGGTATTGCAGGGAAACTAGGGAAGATAATAAGCTCTAATGGTATGACAAAGCTTCTAAAAAAGGAACAAGGAGGTTTAATTGCACAATTATGTTCGCTAGATGTTTCCACATTGGAATCATCTATTTCTCCAGATCTCCAAAAAGTCCTGGACAATCATTCCAAGGTATTTGAGACTCCCAAAAGTCTCCCACCTATGCGTGATCATGATCATGCTATTCATCTGATTCCAGGAAGTGTTCCTCCAAACATCAGGCCGTACAGATATCCCTATGTCCAAAAGAGTGAAATTGAACGTATGGTTGCAGAAATGCTAGAGGCTGGTATAATTCAACTGATTCAAAGTTCTTTCTTTGCTCCAGTAGTATTGGTGCACAAGAAGGATAGATCATGGTGCATGTGTCCGGATTATAGGGAGCTCAACAAGCTCACTATTAAAGATAAGTTTCCCATTCCTGTCATTGATGAATTACTGGATGAATTGCATGGATCAATTACTTCACCAAGTTGGATCTTCATTTAGGATATCATCAAATTAGAATGAAGATTGAAGACATTCCAAAAACAGCATTTAGAACTCATGAGGGTCATTATGAATTTTTGGTCATGCTTTTTGCCTTACCAATGCACCTTCAACATTTCAAGGTTTGATGAATTCCATTTTCAAACCTTCCTTAGAAAATTTGTGTTAGTATTTTTTGATGATATACTAATCTACAACAAGTCTTGGAAGGATCATGTTGAACATGTTGACAGGGTGCTACAACTATTGGAGGAGAAACAATTATATGCAAAAAGATCCAAATGTTTCTTTGGAGTCAAGAGGTGGAATATTTGGGTCATATTGTATCTCATGAAGGAGTTAAGGTAGACCCTAGCAAAATTAAAGCCATTAAGGAATGGAAAATCCCCACATCCATAAAGCATCTGCGAGGATTTCTTGGGTTGACAGGGTATTAACGCAAGTTTGTTAAAAATTATGGGAGAATAGCAGTACCTCTAACAACATTATTGAAGAAAGATGCATTTTCATGGACTCCGGAAGCAACAAAGGCCTTCGAACATCTTAAAGAGGTAATGTGCCAAGCACCAGTCTTAGCTACATCGGACTTCACAAAAACTTTTATTGTGGAATGTGATGCTTTAGGACATGGAATTGTTGTTTTAATGCAAGATGAAAGACCCATTGCTTTTGAAAGTCGTCCAATCAGGGGAAAGTTTTTACACAAAGCTATTTATGAGAAGGAAATGTTGGAAATACTCCATGCACTTAAGAAATGGTGACCCTACCTAATGAGAAGACACTTCAAGGTAAAAACGGATCATGATATTTAAATACTTTTTAGAACAAATATTATCCTCTGAAGAGTAACAGAAGTGGGTCACAAAGATGTTGGGTTATGACTTTGAAATCATCTACAAAAAAGGGAAGCAAAATGTGGTGGCAGATGCACTCTCAAGAAATGATGAGGATGTGGAACCATTGTTGTGCAACATTTCTATTATCCAACTAGATTGGATAAATGAAGCAAGGGAGGAATGGAAGAGTGACGAAGAAGTGTAGGCACTTATTCGAAAGTTACAACAATATTCCAGTAAGTCTGATACATTTAGCTAGAAAAATGATTCGTTATGGTACAAAGATCGCTTATACCTCTGTAAGAATTCCCAGCTAAAACAAAAGATTCTTATGGAATTGCACACTTCTTCCTTAGGAGGGCACTCGGGATTTTTAAAAACTTACCACAGGGTTAAGAAGGAATTTTTTTGGGAGGGCCTTAAATCAGATATTCAAAAGTTTGTGGCGGAATGTTTGGTTTGCCAACAAAATAAAGTTGAAACAATTAAGACACCGGGTTTATTACAACCTTTATCCATCCAAGCCAACGTTGGGAGGAGGTTTCAATGGATTTTATCACAGGTTTACCCAAGTCTGAGGGAAAGAGTGTCATCATGGTGGTAGTTGACAACTTACCAAGTATGCACACTTTTGTGCATTATCACATCCATTTAAAGCCAGTATAGTTTCTACTGCCTTTATGGAAACAATTCAAAAGCTACATGGAAACCCAAAGATTATTGTAAGTGACAGAGATCCCATTTTCACTGGAAATTTTTGGACAGAATTATTTTCTTGTCTTGGTACTCAGTTAGCTCATATCTCATATTATCATCCTCAATCTGATGGGAAAACTGAGATAGTAAACAAATGTTTGGAAGGATATCTTCGTTGCTTTGTATCTGATAAACAGACACAATGGGTCAAATGGTTGCCTCTGGCTGAATGGTGGTATAACACTTCCTTCCATACAGCAACACAAATGACCCCATTTATGGCACTTTATGGGTATCAACCACCATCCATCACATCATATTTAAGAGAAAATTCTAAGGTTCAAGCAGTGGAACATCACATCGAACATCAACAACAGGTCCTCCAACTCTTGAAGGATAACCTCGTGTTGGCACAAAATAGAATGAAACAACAGGCAGATCAACATCCCAGCGAAAGAAGTTTTGATGTAGGTGATTGGGTATTCTTACGGCTACAACCATATAAGAAAATGTCCCTCAAGCAAGCTAAGAAGGATAATAAATTATTTCCAAAGTATTATGGTCCGTACAAGGTGTTGCAAAAAATTGGTACTATGGCATACAAATTGGAGCTTCCTGCAGCTTCTCGATTTCACCTAGTTTTCCATGTTTCATGTTTAAAGAAGGTTATAGGCGACAAGCTCCGAGTTTAAACTATATTGCCAGAACTTGATGAGGAAAGAAAAATTATATTGGAATCGGAAGCAGTCATATTAATAAGAACTCGATAGCTACGAAATCGATCAATTTCGGAGTATCTTATCAAGTGGAAGAACTTATCCGCTGAAGATTCCACATGGGAGGATGAGAATTTTATACAGAAGTATCCAGAACTACTCAAGCGTTGAGGACAACACTTTTTTGAAGGAGAGGGGCATGTTGGGTCCCTATAATACTAGTGATTACCCCATTACTATTGTAGTTGTACCCCTTATTAATATTGTTGTGCCCCTATTGTCCCCATATTGTTATTACTGTGCCCCATAGAATCCCCTCTATTGTTATTTTTGTGGCTTTATATTATTATTGTTAGGTCAGCTGGGTTATATTGTGACTCCTTAGACTCCTATATATAGAAAGGAGGTTTTGTCATTTGAATCATCCAAGAATTGTTCATTTGTGTAATGTAAAGGACGTTGCCCCCTCAAAGAGGCTGAATTATAAGACGTTGATCTATCTTTTCTATCTTTTTCTTAAGCTAGTTACATAACATAATTAATTATTATCTTTTTTTTTAATGAAAAAAGTATTATTTAAAGGATTTTAATATGGAGAATTCGAGCAAAATTTCATTTAAATGATGAAATATGTATTAATTTTATTCAAAATAATTATTATTAATGTAATTTCATTCAGGGAATCATGAAAACTAAAAATGAAACGAACTTCGAGACATTTAAAAGAAGATGTAGAAGACTGTTCCAAAAAGCTTTTTGGCAAAGGTTTTTTGGGCAAATTGAAGGATGGTGGTGCATTGGAGATGAAGATTTATTATTTTTAAAGACATCATGTACTTGCTACAATGATGTTATTCATTGTGACTATGGTGATTTCTATTTAATAATATATTTTCTTTTCTTTTCTTTTGTGCATTATTTTTACGTGATGTTTTATTTATTGGTTCATTCTATAGGTTATTGGTATAACATGATTATTGAGTAGTATTGCATGCAATAATGATTTAAATATTTGAATGCTTGTTATTTAAATATTTTTTAAATCATATTTGAGTTTATTTGTTGTAGAACGAAATTCTAACAATACATGTTATATTGGGTTTTATTTGCACATAAATTTAAATACCATAAAACCAATCCTCCTATTTTATTTTTTATTGTTAGTTTAATTTTCATTTATTTATTTATTTATTGCACAGATAATATGTGGTGATTAGCAATGATTTGACATGATCAGATTGTTTAATCTTCAACGCATTAAAACTGGTTTAGTTTTTCTTCCAATAATTATTGTTTAGAAAAATTAAATCAAATAGTTTAATTGTTTTGTTGTAGGATGAATAATAATAACACTTGGTGCCATATTGTTTCAACTACAACATTTCTATTAAATAAATTTAAACTAGTTTTTCCTAACTTTTGTCTTTTCATTTAATTTTAATTTTAATTTTTAATAACCCTTATGTTTTGTGATAAATATGATATATTAATTTAAACTCCACTTAGTCATAATGACATTTTATTTTAATAAGTTTTCACATCTTATATTCCTACCACCTTCATTTCCTAAAAGGATTTATTTTATTTAAAACACTCTTTATTCAATAATCTAGCCTATTTATTTGTTTAATTAAAAAATCTATTTAATTTACATTATTTTACCATGACTATTTAATTTATACTATTATCCGGGAATACCCTCTGCGGTGAAAGGGAGCCCAACCCTTGTCACCTAGAGCAGGATGATCTAGGATCCTTAGTTATGTGGTCTCAGTTTGTCCTTAGTTACCAAGACAATTTGAGCACCAATATATGTCATATAATTTTTCTAGAGACACTACACCTTTAGACATAGTGTTTCCTTTCATCACGTCAAATGCTTCCTGCAAAGACTTTTTGTGCTCATCCCCTTCAATGGAAAAATATTTAAATATGCCTTCATTAGCCATATAATTCAGTCTTTGTTTCTCATCATTGAAAACACAAAAACTAGTGACATTATCTAGCACAGATGGTTTATATATAATCTCTATATAAAAATCATTTCTCAAAGGTGACATTCTAGCGGCTGCATTGGCTAAAGCATCTGCTGCAACATTTCTAAGTCTAGGAACATAAATGATATTAAAAGATTTAAAATAATTAATCAATTGCCATACCTCTTATTGGTAGTTTTTAAGATTTGGTGAAGCTAAAGAGGTTTTCCACTACACCAAAACCCATAGGTGTTGGTAAACGTTCCAAACGTGTAACTAGGATCCTCAGGGTGGAAATTACAGATTCCATAGAGGTGCAGTGATTCTTCTAACACCTCCCCTCAAATGCAACTCGAGGGAATCGAACCTGGGTCCAAGCTCTGATACCATTAAGAGGTTTTCTGTTACACCAAAACCTGTAGGTTATGTGTTCACTCTTGGTTCATGACCTATTGCATGGGCTTGCAAGAAACAAAGTGTCATTTCTCTTTCTTCAACAGAAGCAGAGTATTGTGGTGTCATAGAAGCTAGTAAGGAAGCCCTGTGACTTTGTCAGATCCTGTCAGAGTTTGGCTTTCAGCAGCATCATCCGACTACACTTTGATGTGATAATCAAAGTGCCATTCAACTATGCAAAGATCCAGTCTAAAATCAGCGCAACAAACACATTCAATTGCACGTGCACTTCATCAGAAAGCTCATTCATGACCATGTTCTTGAAGTGCAATATTGTTCAACAGATGATCAAGTTGCAGACATCTTTACAAAGGCTCTCACAGAGGCGAAGTTTACTAAACTTTGATTTATGGTTGGAGTTTAGGAAGTTGTCATTAAGGGGGGATAGGCTCTAATGCCTCCTTCCTTCTCCTATTGTGTCATATTTGTACATCCTTCAATCCTATCCCAAGTTGTTCCAGAAATATGGTGGATAGTGTCCTATACCTGACCAGTGACCACTTCTAAGTCACCAATTACATTGAGCAACTCTACCTTCATGTCGATGGCTTTCTTTAACCCAAGAAAGAGTGCTTCATATTCAATAATATTATTTGTACACTCAAACTCCAAATAGCATGATAGGATGTACTTCTTATTACGTAGGTCTATGAGTATGCATCTAGCTCCAAAGCCATCCTATGTTTTAGAGCCATCGAAATACATAGTCCATATATTATTAGCTGCTAAATTGCTTCCTATACTTTTATTACTATTATGTACATCTCCATTACAGGATTCATTAGCACCAATTGGAGTACAAGGAAGGAGCTCCTACTATGTATCAGGTGGAACCGATGATGGTTGTGCTTGATAACGCTTGTGATCAGTTTCCAATTTTGTTTTCCAAATATTAAATTGGCAAAGATAGCAGGCTCATTATGACCCTCAAGTGGTGTCAAATATATGTCATGTATGGCTCACTCGCCACTCGAATCTGGTTGTTTATGCCCTTAGATGGAAGCCATAAGTGTGACCAATCTGGACCAAAATGCCCTTGTAATTTACTACACCAATCTCTACTTAGGAGTACGCCATAGGCT
Organism: Pinus taeda; assembly: GCA_000404065.3. Taxonomy (NCBI): domain Eukaryota; kingdom Viridiplantae; phylum Streptophyta; class Pinopsida; order Pinales; family Pinaceae; genus Pinus; species Pinus taeda. The sequence goes on from APFE030192477.1 coordinate 204,848, forward strand.
GTAGGGATGTCCACAATTAGAATGCTAATACATTGGTGTACTCGATGATCAGATGACAAATGGATAATAACATACTTTAGTTCACCAATAGCTCGGACAAGGGATCTATCTAGCTAGATTATTTGTGCATCAAGTTTGTACCATTTAGCGTTAATTTTATTAGCAACAAATAATGGCATTACATTCACAGATGCATCCAAATTGACCAAAAAATTATGGACATTATAATTAAAAAATTAGAAAGTTAACAAAAATAGTGGGCAAAGATTATTAGCATCTAAAGTTACAGTGTTAATTATAGATTTGAGAGTTCCAAAAGACTTACTAGACACCTTTTAAGAAGTAGAAGCTTTGTCACCTGATGAAGGTTGTGAAAATGCTTAGACAAGGAGTTCACATTGGCATGTTATCTTCGCAACCTCAAAGATAGAGATGTTGGCAGGAACTCTCTTCAAATATTCGATGATATTATAATCAATCATTTCACTTCTAGTAGGAAATGTTGAAGTGTCTAGAGGTGTGGCTTGGTTTGAAACTTTCAGAGTGATGGGCTTATTTGTATTACTAGTGGAAGTACTCTTAGGGGAAGAAACATTTCCAAACTTATTTTTGTATTCTAAGCATGATTGGTTGGTGGTGTGAGTCTTCTTAACAATTTATTCTTTAATTTTTGTCTTGTCATTTCTTGTTCAGAAATGGTCCCTTCTCTCCTCAAATTATAATCGATCAGTTTGTTTCTAAGGAGGAACTTCCCTTTGATGAGGTGCTTCAACACTCTTCTTATAGGTATTGAGAATAAAATCAAAAGTATTCACTGCATGTCCAACACATGTGCTTTCCTCAGACATTGCAAATTCAATTTTTTTTCATCTGCTTGGGCTACTCATCTACTCATAAAGTATCAACAATATTTGTTTCTAGAGAATTCATGTTGTGGTTCAACTATGGACAATTCTTTTTAATGCCATTCCTAATGGAAGGAACAATAGTTATCCATGCCGATAATTTCTATACTCAACACAAAATTTAAACTTTGGGAAAATTTAGTCGGTTGATTGTTGTTGTTGTTCCTTTTGAAAGGGAAAGACTTGGGGGGTTTTCTATTGGTATAGGTCTTGCTTCACTTTCTCTTTAATTATGAAATTTCATTAGTGAGTGCCTTTAAAGATCTAGTCAATCTTTCAATATCAACAAATCCTTTTCTTTTTCTTTATTTGAAGAAGGTTGAGACTTCTTGTCAGTCTCCTTGGAGTCTTTGGATTCTTAATCATCGATAATAACTACAATGGCATGCAAGTATTTCTCCATGTCAATCACTTCCACAAAGTTTAGAGCCAATGTTTCCTTTGCAACTCTTTTGATAAAAGCAAAAATATTTGTTGGCAAGGTAGATGTATAATAATCAATAGTGATAGAATCGTGATGATGCACGTCTAGGATGAACTTGTTCAATATGTGGTGGGAACTTTGATTGAATTAATTAAATTTCTCCTTTTCCCCCATCTTAATATTTGTTATCTCCTTTAACAACATGGTGAGAGTGTTTTCATCTGCGAATTTCTCCAAAAACAATTTCTTAAACTCCCTCCATCTATGGATTGGATTAAAAGGAAGACTAAGGTACCATTATGCTTGTTTACCTTCTAAAGTAAAAGGGAAAAGCCTACAAGAAACATCATTGTACCATACCTCTAACATCTGTAGATGCATGTAGAAATCATCGAAATGATCTTTTTCCTTTGTGTTCTTGTCAGGATCAAACTTAGATAACAACTTCTTCAGATGTCTAGGAATTTTATCAAGGTTATCCTTAAGAGTGAGCATCCCTTCGGCCATGCAATCCAAGTCTCAGCCTGCCATGTCTTTGTCTCCAGGGTCCTCCTCCTATTCTGAATTCGACAAGACTTCTCCTTCACTGTTTAGACCATCATTAAACTCAATATATACTCCTGGTTGTTCTACCTCAAAAAGAAAAATATCTTCCTCATACTCTTCTTGAACAGGTGGAGGAAAATCTTGTTGAACTGTGTCTTTTGAAGACTCTACTATTTCCTCAAGAGTGGAAAAGACTAAATCTTCCATTGATGCAACTAGTACACTAGTAGGAGTTGCTTCTTTCTTCTTAGAATGATGAGGAAGGTTGTGAGAAATAGGGAGTAAACTGATAGTTTTTACAAAATGATAGGTAATAGGATGAATCACTCAGAGTTGTTCATAGGTAACTTCATAATCCAACTCCGGACCAAGTTGAGAAGTCCCTCCTACCTCAGGAATAGGAGTGGGGATAGTGATCGAGATATTATTGCCTTTTCCACAACATGAATGATCAGGATGTGAAGAATTATCGGCCATTAAAAACTGGCTACCTTCCTTTTAGTGCTAGAATATTGACGGTGTTGGATACCATCAAAATATAGGGGATCTTCCCAATATGAAGTCCCAATTAGACCTCACATAGTTTGGTGTAGGAATTCCATCTGGAAATATGACCAGACTATCCTTTACTTAAAGATTTTTCTTGGCTTAAGCAATTGGCATGAAAGACATGTGCACATGTGCTTTTGAATGAGAAAGAGAGTGTGTCTTGTGAAGCGTTCAATTCTAGATGTATCAAGGTTCCTTCACTACAAGGGAGAGAAAGTGAGTCTCTAAAAGATACGTAAAGGTACTAATCTAATGGAGACACACACACATAAATGAGAAATAATTGTTATATATCAAGTGAAGTAGTTCACATAGATGCAATGATCATTAAATCATTACAACACATTTCCAACAAGTTAAGAACTAAAGTCACCGAAATAATTCAATTACTATAGTACATATGAAAGCCAACATAAACCATAAATATTGGAAGAATAGTCTGAAAACATCTACGATTCGTGCATGAAAATGTGTTGGCCAAAAGGCTTCGATTATTAAGAAAAAGTTTCAAGATACATAAGTACAATGAACATCACTAGCTCCAATAGTGGAGCATTAGAGAAACTTTTTAATCCCAAAAAGTATTATCCCTATCTTTATAATGCCTTGTGGGAGAAGCCAAAGTTAAAAGTATTTTGATTGACTGATGAGGATCCTTTTATAACTTGAGTCATGACCTTTCATATATTCATGACTCTTGACTTTCCAACTTCTAGTGACCTTTGGACTTCCAAATGACTTTTGGAATTACATATGATGCTTCGAATTACGTCTTTTAGACTTCTATATATGGCTCTTTTGTCCATACATGACTCTTGGATTTCCACTTCTTTTTATTTAAAAAAATTACATGATTAAATCATAACTACCATGTCATCATGTAATGAGGACATGACAAGTCACTATCATTGATGACCGATACTCATAGTGACTAATGACATTGACTTTCTTCAATAGGCGGCATGGTTGCCACTTTTTTCTTTGCTCTTGCATGCAAATTTCGGTCATTGATGTCTTCACCCTCCAAAGGGCCTTTGATCTCATGGAGTCTTTAGGGATGCTTCGATCATCGATATTCCAATGTGTTCTTCAATATCAAATGCTTCCTTTCACTTCTCTCTTTGCCCAATCTTCTTCATGCATCCTTTCCATGTTGTTCTTGAAATACCTGCAATTGTAATAACTCATGGAAAGCAGACATTAGCCTGGAAAATATCCTATCCTAACATGTTTCATGCAAATTTATTGTTCATGACTTAATGGTGTTCTTGGGAAAATAAAGGAGAACTTTTTGGTGCATGAACACACTGTGAAAGGATGAATAGTTGAAGCTTCAAGGCTTCAAGATGCGTTAATTCCCTCAAAAGGAGAGAGATAAACTCAAGGGAGGGTGCAGGGCACAAGTCTGAAGGATGAAGGAAGGGCATTCAGGCTTACCAAGTGTGTTGTGCACTCAAGGGAGACAAGGAGGGTGTAGGGCGCACTATCGAAGGATGAAGGATGAGACTTCAGGGCTTCGGGATGCACTCATGTGCTCAAGAGGGCCAAGGAGGGCACAGGGTAAATTGTTGAAGGCTAGAGGGTTAGGCTTCAAGGCTTCAGAGTGTGCTCATCTATTGAAGGAGGGTGCAATTCTTCAAGTTGAAGACATGGGGGATTCACTAGGGGAGAAATATCATACTATGTGCATTCATATTTGGGCATATATATTGAAGAAAAAATGACATAATATATTGAGCATGTAATAGGGGGCAAAGGGTTTTTATATTGGCAAGTAATAAATATGGAGCTCAAAGTTGATAAATAAAAAATAAATGGGTATGAAAAATGTTAATGAAAAATGGAAACCTACAATATCTAGTGAAACTAGGGGTTTTTTGAATTGGCAAGGTGTATTGGATTTGTGTTGGTAGGGGGTTAAATAATGTGATTTTTAGAGGCATTTTCCAATATGTATTAAAATTAAGGGTATTTTGTAGTATTCCACGAACAAACGTGATATGTCAGAGGTTCATTGAGTGAATCCTCGTGGTTGAAGGAGTGCGCTCTAAGGAAGACTTGATTCTTCATAGCATAGTTCAGAACAGGGAAGGGGAATGATGCTTAAGAGTGTGCTATGCACTCTTGGAGGGAATAGGGTGCACTTCCGAACAATGAAGGATTCTCGTTTAAGGCTTAAGTGTGCACTTTTTCACTCCTTGACTTAATGGGTCCACTTGTGTAACCAAAACTTGTCTAAGTCTATGGGGTAGAACAAGGGGTGAACACAATGAGTTTAGACATGAAATCATATGTGACGCATACCAAATCATCAATAAAACTTAGACTCGATTGAACAATGGTAAAGCAACATCGAAATGCCAACTTGAAAACACTCCCCAAGTACAACAGACAAACTATGAGCAACTGCGACCAAAAATGTCATTTTCCAACAAACAAAGTTATCATGACCATGAAATGTACTACAGATTTTCTAATCAATGCAACAACACTTAAGAATGATCAAGAACACTTGAAACATATAGAATGACTTGAAATGGCACTTGATGACCAAGGCAACACTTAATGTGACAGTTGAGTAGGCTCCAAAATTTGAATGTAGTGAAATTTTAGAGGGTGTTGTAGCAGCTACAACATTTCCTTAAGATATTCAACCACTAACTACTAATATTCTTAACAACTCAAGTCCCAAGAATATTAGACTAGATTTTCTAATGAGTGAACACAGGATTTATGCCCTTAGGAGGGAGTCTAGCCCTTAATTTATACACAATGAGGGGGCTTCCAAAGGAGCCAAATATCCTAACAAGTTATGAAGCCAAGCTTACTAAATTTGAAAATTGAATTTTCGAATTTGAGAAAAACAAGGAGTCGATTTTAACCACCCTTTGAGGCTGACCTTAATTCCAACAAAAAATCATTTTTAGAGTTTATTTAATTCACCATTCTAAGTTGATATTTCATGAATGATTCCACTTATGGAGTTTTTATATGGATAACAACATTTTATCCAAAATTTCTTAAATATAAATAAAAATGGATCAATAACAAGGTTGACTTTTACCATTCAATTTAGGAATCCTAGCCATAGATTTGGGGCTTCATATTTGAAGAAGCATATCTCGTCAACCATGAGGAGTTATATGAAATTCCATATGTAGTTGGATTCAACATGTTGAGTACAACACGATGGTGATGGTTTCACTTGAAAAATCATTGATATTTTCTTTTGATTTCATTATCAAATGTGGGGCATCAAAACCACATCATAGGAGCTTCTCATCCTTCTAGGGATTCATGACCATTGGAGATTCCAACTAATGAAATTCATAGATGAAGATTAAGAGAATTCAAATATTGATGTTGGCATCATTGAGAAAACCATTCAACAATAAGCCCATTTTTCATTGATGGAAACACACATATTTCCCCTGTGATTATTACTCCTCTTGTCTTCATACTTCTGATATTCTTCTTCTGACTCCTCTCCCCTTTTACATCAATGGCAAGCGATCACTCCCCATGATAAAATATATTCCTATTTCTTCCTACAATATGCCTTTCTCCCTTTAACTTCTTCTCTTCCCCTAACATGCTACATCTCTCACAACTTTCGAAGGTTGATTCCACCTTTCAATGTGCATAACTGAAAAGGTTCACTTCTAAGACAAAGGAACTTATTCCTTTTGCAATTTTAAAATTTGAAAACTATTCATAACAAAATATGATACTCCATATGATAACTAATATGCTCATAATTTTGATTCACGACTTCTTCACATATGTTATTTGTCATTCAACTGCCAAAGGATAGACCTTCAAAAAGAAAAACATATTACTACTTAGACTGCCCATCTTCAACATTCACAGGTAACGGAGTCTCCAAGCTAGATTGTTCAAAACAATAGATGAACATGATCTATTGTAAGATAATTTTGAACCTGGACATCTTCCTTCTCATCAATGGATTCATCATGGTTTTGAGACTTCAAAAATCTTGAGAGCATGATTACCAAGATTTCTTCATTTACTTGATATTCTTGGTTTTGATTTCTTCTCCAAACCTTATTGTACCTTATATTATATTTATCCTTCATGGAATATTCCATCATGTTTCTGGAATCACGAGCTATGTGTCCATAGTTAAGGAATTTGTAGCATTCAATGTTGAACCTAAATGATTGGGTCTTCAAGGACATGGTCTCTTCTACAAGTTTTCTTTCCTCTTGACTGAAATTAGCTTCAAGCTTGCTTAAGTTCTCGGATTTTTCCTTGATATGACTTGTCAAAATACCATCTCTTATTTCTTCTTTTTGTATCTTAATACAAAATTAAGCTACCACTTGTTATTTTTCAGTAATGAAATGAATCTTCTTTCCAATATCCTTCAATTACTATTTCTACCAATCATTGAGCCTGTTTATTTCAACTAGAGCTACATCAAGATCCTTTTTTCTTTTGAATAATAACAGCTTTGAGTATTTTATTTTGCTTCCTTTCTTTGTTAAGATCACTTAAGGCATTGATCAATTCTCCATCCATGTCAACTTCTGCCTCTTCTTCTTCATCATTATCAGATTCTTTGACTTATATATCATCATCTTCATCTTGACCTGCATGCTTCTTTAAGTAATGACTTTCAAGCTTCTCCCAAAGATTCTTGGCTAATGTGCATTGATCCACTTTAGCCTTCACATAATTTGGTAGGGCACTTAGAATTAAATTCAATGCTTTTTCATTATACCTTCTTGATTTGTCGATAAATGTTTCTTTGGAAATAACAAAGTACCATACATCATATCTAAAATATCCCAAATAGGATTTCTTTCTTTCTAACATTCAAAGCATACTTCATCCAAAAAAGGAACTTGACCAACTTGATTATCTTCATCAGTTGTAATAGGTTCTAAACGTCTGGCAATATCAAAGACTTCCTTTGATTCCTTCAAGTGTTTGGCAACTTGCTTCTTTGACCGTCCCATTTTTTATCTCATAAGATCTACCTTCTAATTGTTAGGCTGCAGCTAAAGGAATTGGCTTTGATACAAATTGTTGGAAATACTAAGAGGGGTGAATTAGTATTTAAATTCAATTAGTTAATTTTAATATTCATAATATTAAACAATATTATCATTAAATCAAAACATAACTCAACATCACATCACATGAACAGTTAATGGCACCATTCAACAATGCACAACATCAAACATAGTGCACAAACGATTATTAGGTGGAAACCCTTCCGAGAGAAAAACCAATGAACGCTTTTAATATAGGTCTCTAAATATTGCATCAACTGAAAGCTCCAACTTCCAATATTCTCCAATAACTAGAAGGAGGCTCCAACCCCCTAATTTATAAGCTCCAACTGAAAGGATGCTTCAACACCCTGATTTGCAAGCTCCAATGCCCTAATTCTATCAACTCCAACACCCTAGTTTATCAACTCCAACTAGAAGGAGGCTCCAACACCCTAGTTTTATCAACTCCAAATGAAAGGATGATCTGACAATTTGCAAACTCCAACTTACCCTAGCACCACCCTATTGCCCTGAAGTGTTCTTAGGATCCAACCTAAAGGAGACTCCATTCTCTTCCTTGCACCACCCTGCCATCTTACTCAACAAGCCACCACTTGCCATGAAGTCTCCAACCTTCAATTCATCACAGTAGACCACAATTTCATCTCATTTTCAAATTGGATCCACCTATTCTCAATATCAACATAAAAATAACAAAACAAAAAAATTGACTATGTCAATCTGCAATAGTGGCACAAGGTTGTTAACAACAATAACAACTCTCTCAAAAGGATCAAAACCCTAGCTAAAAAAACCAGTAGCACTTAACATTCTCTGCTCAAACAATAGATATATTATTTCTCAACATGTATATCCAATGGCAAACCCTAGATCCACAACAAACCTCTTTTGTGCAGTCATTGCTCTAATCAAATGTCACTAAAATGCCTCTGCTTATCAATAGCATCAAGTCCTATAGAAAAACCTTTATCCAAACCCTAGAAGAAATTTCCGCGCAATATTATGCTTAACAAGATTAGTGGCACATGCTCAATATACTAGCACATCATTACCTCCTTTGAAATTCTTCAATAAGACAACTGGCGTCAACACTAGTCTCTATTTTCAATATATACATCAAACCCTAATGGAGGTAGTCTCTGGAACAAACCTTAGGTCGTCAATCCAATGGAAACACCAATAACACTTTCCAAACATAGCGACATATATTATGTCTTCTAAATCCGCTCATACTAGCATACCTATCTATTCTCAAACCCTATTAGCATAAATAACTCAAACCAACATAACACTTACAGACTACGACAATCATCCCCATTCACTTAGTAGTATATTTATAAAATATTTTTCTTCTCATCAATATGTATTTAGAAAAATATTAGATCTATATACTTCAACAAGGCATCAATAAGATATATGGCATGTTCTTTGCTCATCATACTCCTATATAAAAACATTGTCATACACTTGCAGAGTTCAACAATTCCATCCTTTCATCATTTAACATACTATCATGTTTTCCTATATTCAAAGCCATATACAATTTAATCTTTTCTATTGCACATTCCAAGCCAACATACAATGATACATATACACCGAACCTTCAATACATAATAAAATTCACCGACAACCACATAAACCTAACATTACTATGCATACACAATCACAATCCTTATTTTTGGTAGCACACACGTTATTTAATAATACCTTGAAATTAGTATTCTACAAAACAATGAATCAACATGCAATTTTTCAACAGTACCAAACATTTCAAATAAATTATTTCACACACAATGTACTAGATCTGTTTTTTCATGCACACAAGACCTATAAGTGCACACAAGCTCTGCTTCATCAATCTCATAAATGCACATTGTCTTTGCATCTTAGCATAAATTAATATCCTTTGGCTATATACACACACCAATCATCATGATGCATTGACCATGTGCATTATCATACCTGCACAAGTTTTATCATTTGTTCTTTATGCATAGCCTAACCTGGGCTCAGTCCACACATGATATATTTAATCCAAGGACTAGATCCATTGGTGACGATATGAAAAAATAGATCATAGAGTTTTGGTTACACTTTAAAAATAGAAAAATATGCCTCAACACATTCAATTCACACTTCTTCTAATTGTCTCACCATGTGTGTGTTATTTTTGTTGCAAGCATCTACAAGCTAATATTTGCAATAACACACTCCATCTCAATATAAGTCCATTATCCAGAGAATTTAGATATAGGTATACATAACCATCACTCTATCTCCTATAGAAGCACATTACACTCCAAATTACCATATGCAAGTGCTACCATCTCATCTTATCCATACAAGGAGCATATAGCAATTTATCACATGGAGTGTCAATGAGTTCAAATCATTCACTATAGACCAATTCTTCTCTGAAGTACCAATGATCCAATAAGACAATGATCACAGACTATTATTAACATTTTTCATTGATAGGGACCACATATCAGTGAAACATTATTTCTTGACTTAAGTGTATCATGCTCATGCTCCAATAGATTTAGAACCAGATTAGAGTGAATTCTTCAAGGATTCGACCTAGTTTATGTTGAAAATTGTAACTATTGTTTGTCTTAATAATTGTATTTGAGTCAAGATGTAATTTATTTATCAAAATAAAGAAAAGGAAATTTTATTATGAAAGAAAAATTATTTATTAGCATACCTTTCATGCTTTATTATTTTATTTCTAGGTCAAAGCCTCCATTTTAGGCTTCTAGGGTTTATGTCAAGAGTCCTTGTCCATGAAATCATGTATTAAACCCTTATTGGGATCTGTGTATCAAAAAAGGAAATTTATTTTGATGAAAAATGAGTCATTTAGGCCTCCTCCACCAATTCAGCCTCAAGGAAGACAAGTTGGCCTAATTGGGAGCTATAATCCACTGTGTAAATGCAACAAATCGACCTCATTTGGAGAAAAAGGAAAGCAAGTTCGATCTATAGTAGATGGAAAAGAAAAAGGAGAGTGGAATGCGTAAGGATAAGGAGAAAACACTATAAAATAATAAGGAGACACTTGTCAAGAGAAAGGAAGTAGGAATTCTCTCTCTTCTGCCACATGTGTGAGTTTTTGGGTTGTTGTGGAGGGCCAAAATTTAAGATCTACAATAGGGATGAAATTATGGAAGATGTCGGCCAAAATTCTGTATAGTTGTTGGGTTGAAGTTGGTTGACCAGAAGAGACTAATAAAGTTTTCATAATCATTATGGAAGGTCTTGGTGGAGTGAGGAAGGTCATTTGGTCTATTCAAAGGTCTTAGTTTGTCTCATTTTGATTTGAATCTACTAGTGGAATATTTTGACTAGGTTTTCCCCTTCATATGGGGCTTTAGCGCTGGCTAAGTGCCTAATTCTAGTGTCATTGATCTTCATGGTTTCTATTTGATGATTGCTTGATGAGAAGAAGATAGAGAACATAAAAAAATCTAATAAGAATAAAAGAATATCACAAGTAATTGTCAATATAAGAAAATATTTTTGCCTTTCTGATTTTGTAACGTGGTTTTAGAGCTAAGGTAAAAGAAAATAAAAAGGAATCTTGAAGATCTATTGAAAGAAGGAAGGATCAAAGAAAGGTAAGATCATAAGAGGAAGGATTATTGAAGGGAAGAATCTACATTTGGAAAATCTATGGCAACTTCAATGAAGACAAAGAATAAGCTAGAAGGAGCCACTAACTATAGAGAATGGAAGAAGAATTAGGGGAATAATGGGCCTCCTAAGGAAATTATAAAATAATAGTGGAAATAATAAAATAATATTAGATTACATCATCAAATTTTAGAGGGAAAAAAGGAAAAACTATTTTTTCAACTTGTATTTTCAACTTATCTCCCTATGGGTTTACTCAAATTTCGAGCGACAACACTCATTGGATAAAAAAATTGGTTCCTCATCCAAGGAGTACCCATGTTGCATACTTTTAATGGACCCTACTACATAAACAATGAGAAATACATGAAAAATGTGATTGCAATCACATGCTTTCATGTATTTCTCATTTTTCATGTAGCAGGGTCCATCAAAGGTATGAAACATGGGTATTTCTTGGATGATACATTAAAATTTTCTTCCAACAAGTACTTCCGCTCGAAATTTGAGTAAAACCTTAACGAGATAAGTTGAAAATACGAGTTCGAAAAGTAGTTTTATTATTTTATTATTTTTTAATCTTTTTACTCTTTTACTCCAAAAATGGCGAATCATCCCCGATGGTTGACATCATCATCTTGAATCCTATTGGTTCTTATAAATTTTATTTTTGTTGTACATTTTTCTTTGGAAGGCCATTTTATACCTCAAAATTCCCCTAATGAGGATGGATCTCATCCCTCCAAAACAAAAACTATTGGAATTTGTTCAAGGAAAGGTAAAGGAACTCGCAGAAGATGTAGGAAAAGAAAAATATAAGGATACAAACATCTTAGACATGAATCTAATTGTGTATGGAGTAAACAACAACCTAATCCCTTATATATCCAATATAGACATTGCAAAAGGGATGTATGAAGTCTCTCCCAACTATTTACTATCATGAACATTGGACAAATCTCTAGTCTCAAGAATGAACTAAGAATAATAAATATGACAAAAGATGATATTGTATCTTCATATTTTGTGAGGATCTCATGAATAAGAGATGACATCCAAGCCATTAATGAGATCATTCTAGACAAAGAACTTGTCATTTCTGCTCTAGTAGGTCTACCAAAATCATGGAGCTCCTTTGCATAAGATATTAGAAGTTGGAAAGAGGCCATCATTTGAAGAAATGTGGAATGCATGCAGTCAAGAACAAGCATGGATCTCATTAGAAAATAATAATAAGGAAGAAGATGAGGACAACAATTCAAATTCTTGTTATGTTAACTACAAGAAGGGAGGAAATGAAAATTTTAAAGGACCAAGGAAGAAAATTGACTTATCAAAAGTGGATTATTATCATTGTCATAGGATGGAACATTACAAAAATCAATGTCATAAGAATATTAGAAACCAAAATAAGAAAAGAGAAAGGGAACATGTAACATTTGTTGATGAGGCTCCACCCAAGAAGAACAATGCTAGAGAATGTGAAGTCAAAGACTTATACTATTAAGTTTGTACTTGCATATCCTTCTAGATTATCATTTTAAGTTTTGTAAAGTTTTTCTTTTATGTTTTGATCTAATATGTCTTGTTAGAATATTTTTTAATTATTGAAGGTATCCCTCAAAAAATATTGGATTAAGAGGGAGCCATCACCATCTTACCAAAAGATAAGTATATTGTTCTTTGTCTCCTCTTTCATGTTTGATTTTCTCCACACTTCAAGATTGATCTGTAGTACATACTCATAATCCTTTCTTTGTATTTTCCTAGGTAGGAAAGCTTGTATAATACATTAAGGATATGAAAGAAAATTAAAAGAAAAGGCTTGAATCATGAAAGAATCTATGTAACAAAGAAATCCCTTCAGAAAATGATGCCCTACAAGGTTTTTAAACAATAATTCAAGGTATGTTTTAAACTACAAGTTTTGTTGCAAAAATCTTCTTTATATAAGAAAGCAATGTTGCGAACATCGACATCGAGATAAAATCAACAAGGGTCTGGAAAACCAAAAAATCGTAAAAATTGGGAAAATACCCGCAAAAAATTGGCAAACAACGGCAAATTAGGATACCATAAAAATATCTTTAAAAATTGGCAAACATCGGCTAGGCCAAAAATTGTGATTTTGTGATAAAATCGAGATGTTACTGAGATGTTCGCAACACTGTAAGAAGGTATGACCATTCTTCATTTAGAATTTTCTTTGTATTACTAATTCTCTTATGTCTAGTGTTTTGAATTGTAAATATTCTTGTTAGGTTGATTAATCGCTAGATTGAATCTATCCTTATCATTCTATCTCTTATCATTTTGCTTTGATAAAACCCTAACCTTATGGTTCACTATAAAACCTTATTTTTTCGATGCTTAGGGTTTGTTAATGATGAAAGCCTAATATTCTTAGGTTTTATTGATAAAGTTTAGATCTCTTGCCAATACCCTACTCCCTTGATGTTTAGGGTTTTGGTAATGTTATGGTAAAACCCTAGCCTTTTAGGGATGTTGTTGATGTCTAGAGACCCTATTTTTCTTATGGTTTGGTAAATTAGGGTTTATGACAAAACCCTTTCTAATAGTCAATATAAAACCCTAGGAATGAATCTTTGGGTGTATGTGATTTTGTATAATTGAAACCCTAGCTTGATCAAAACTTGTATATCTAATTTTGGACTTTGATGTTTGTATCTAGGAAACCCTAGTATGAGACTGATATAATTTTCTAGGAAATAATAATGGGACCCCAGAGATGAAATGATAGTATGCTAATTTGTTTGTTGATATTCATGATTCAGTTTTATTACTTAAATATAGGGTTTGTAAAAAAAACCACAGTAGAGTTTGATATTCTAAGGTATGAGAATAAAACCCTAGAAGTATAATGTTTTCAACTATTGATATAAATTAGTTTTGATCTAGGGTTTATGACAAAACCATATTAAATGTTGTTGCAAGAAGTCTAAATGAATGTAACTCTTGATTGATTATAAAACCTAACTAGGTTTAGGTCTTGAAGGTCTAAAATATGATTTATTATGTTCCTATATTGATAAAGTTGACTTCATGCTCTTGTACATATATATTTGTGTTGGGTTGTACTTGTTGTTGAAATTTTATAGGTACAAAGTATTCAATATGATGAAAATGCTTACCTCATATTTGATGATAATTTAATGATGATGTTGAGCATGATGGAAATAGGGAGTTGTGAGAACCTCAATGAAATTAAAGTTTGATAGATGATATTGTTAAGGAATGATGAAGTTTTGGAAGGTCTAAATTATCTGATGAATTTTTTATGGAAAAATGAAGAGCACGAGTAACTGGAACAATAAGATAGTTGATGGACTTGTACCCTAGTTACTTGGATAAAGGAAAGTGCATATCTCCCTAGTTTAGAGGGAGTGTGAAGAGAAGTGAATGACATGATGAAAAGGCAACGAGGATCTTTGAAATCATAGAATAGATGGTTATTCATGATTGATGAAGTTGTGAATAATACATGGATATTTTTGGAAGAAGTGTTAAGGTTGAGCTTTGTGCTGCTAGAAAAGATGAAGAAGTAAAGAATCTAACTAGATGTGTTTGATATGATGATGACCTAAGAAAAATTAATATATTTGAATATCCCAAAGGTTTTTGTTAACTTTTATATATATATGAAATTTTATTGCTAACTGGGATTGTGATTGTATAGGTTAATCTCTCCATAAAAGAATTTAACATTTTGAAGCATGTTGGAACTGATGAACATATCTGATTTAGTTTATAAGGAGAGATGAAGCTTCTTGGGGAAACAAGAGACTTTGGAGGACAATTGGTTGGCTTGTGATGATGTCTAGATCTTGAAGTAGGGAGGGTGGTGTTGGTCTTAGAGCTTTGACCTTGGATACACAGCTAGATCCATGGGTTGGTGTTAGAGCTAAAGCCCGATGGTACCTAGAGTGGCTAAATATTGGAACACACATTGGTTCTACCCAATTGTGAAAATTCCTAGATATAACTATCTCAGGAATCCTACTGCAACCAACTGAATCTACTTCACCTATATCGTAAATTACATTGCAAACTTATTTCAAATTTCTTCTTGAAAAATTGAAGTAAATTACTGAAGCAACCTCCACCAAACTAAATATGATTCTGAAACATAAAAGTTGAGAAAGAAAATACAAACACATAGGACATTGTTGATTTTGGACAAATGTCCCCGAAAAAACCCAATGCAGGAAAATCGGTGCAATAGTTCTGAGGGTTTTATTTTATTATGCAGCAGTGAAATCTGAGTACATCTATGGATGCCCAACTGGCAATCCAAATAGCAAGAAAAACTAGCAGAGATATTCCCTAAGAAACCTCGGCACTCATATTTCTTGCACATGCATTCTTGCACTTGAGTGTTCCTGCACTCGCATTCCTGCACTCGCGTGTTTCCTCACTTGCACGTTCTTGAACTTGTGTTCCTACACTCGCGTTCTTGCATTCGCGTGTTATGGCACTCTTACATTCCTACACTTGTGAGTTCCCACACTCACGTTCCTACACTCACATATTCTTGCACTCGCATCCCTACACTCACGTGTTCTTGCACTCGCGTTCCTGCACTCACACATTCTTGCACTTACGCTTTCCTACACTCGTGTTCCTTCACTGGGAATAACTCAACCTCTTGCTCTTTCCTTTTCGAATCTAGAAATTTTCCTCCAGATCATTGTCCCTACCCCTCTACTGCAAAAGATCTCTTCGATCAGAATTTCTCCTAAGAACTTCTCACTTCAAAAATTTGATCTCTTGACCTTGCTGTGTATTTTCCAAATGACCCTTAAGCCCCTTCTTATATCTTCTTGTTGGACAACCAACGGCCTATATTAACTCTTAATCAAAGGCTCAGATCATTTTGACTTGATCTTCGTCTTTATCTAGAAGATTCACCCATAATAATATTAAAACCCACTAATATTTTAATTTTCCTATGTTTAGACTTAGGAACTCCATTAAAAATATTAATTATTTTAATATAATCATCTCTGGGTGGAATTTCCCAAAACAGTTTCTGGGTTCTTTGGGATGCATGTGCCCAAGCCTCCCTGCAAAATTTGAGGCTTAGAGCACATCTAATGCTACCCCAAATCAACACTCCCTCTTAGCGAGGAATGTGCTCTAACAATATATTTCTACTGCATACTTCTCTAACTTTGAAGCATCGTCCTCTGCGTTGCTAATGTCTGACATGATGTCCACCAACTATTGCATTGTTGATGCTACTATATTGTTGCCTTGGCACTTCCACTATCAATGCTACATCTTTACTACAACTCCCTCTCAAATGTTGCATTTTCTATGCTGCTAGCATTGCCACTATTAACATTGCCACTGCTAACATTGCAACCATACTGCAACTCAATTGCTGAGAGAAGCAACTGAAAACACCCAAAACTAGATAAGTATCCCATGGATACACCTCCATGCTGAAAACCTAACTGTTGCTAGTCCCACACTGTCTTTTGAAGCCACTGCACTGTTGAAGCTCTACATTGTGCCTCCATGCATTACTGCCTCTCTGCTCTGTGTTGCTCAAGTTCTGGTGCTGCTAACTACTACAACTATTGCTCCAACACTCCATGGCACCAACTGAAAACTCCTCCATCCCGCTACTACTTATCATGGGTTCTCATAGCAAGGTGATGATCCAAGAGGTGGGCTCCTCAAGGATCTTGTTCATCTATAGATCGATCAAAGTACAATCCTATATCATTCCACCTCCCTCCTGGAGGTATCTTGGCTATCATGGTGAACTCCTCCTCCTGTTCGATCTTTGCGGCTGCAACCTTAGATTCGTGCTTCTCATTCTTGTATTTTTTCTTCAAGGGATGTTGGGATGCGTAGTGGCCCATCTCACCATATCTGAAACACTTCATCTTGGAGACGTCCTTCTTTTGTCTCTGTTTCCCCTACTACCCCTTCAATGCAAGGGTTGTGTTATCCTCCTACTTTAATTTGGGCTTCAACCCACTGTTATTGTTTCTTCTGTCAAGTTTGACCTTGACCAAGTCTCTCCTCATCTCTTCTTTTTTTAGAGCTGTCCACAACTCATCCCAATTTGGCAATGCTGCTCTGCCCAGGATAATTTGGACAAAGACTTGCCACTCATCCGAGACAAAATTTAGGGCTAATCTCACTAACTCTGAATCCTGAGGTGTATGCCCCGTAGCTGACAACTCATCACAGGTCTCCTTCAGCTTCGTGAGGAATGGATCCACATGTTCTACCTTGTGCATCTATGTAGATCTCAAATTATGTTCCAAGTACATCTTATGCTGCTTAGAAGATCCATGATACAATGTGGCCAAAGCATCCCACATTTCCTTAGCAGTTTATCAGCTAGCAACATGGCACACCACATGATCCTTGACTCCATCTAGGATCATCCTCTTGGCCTTTGGCATTTCAACTATATACTTCTTCGGCGGATCTACATCCACAAGGACAACTACCACACTATCAACATACATCTTCAGGGCATGCTCATCTAGAAGGAAGGACATTCTAGCCTTCCAGATGACATAATTAGAATCTCCGTCCAACATGTCCTTATCCCTCAAGCCACTGGTTGTCATATCCTCCAAAAATTGTCGAACAACTATGTCTTTCTCCATATTGTGTAGCTTCTAGGATGGCTTACGCACTCCTTGATGGAGCTAGTAAGTTTGTTGCTCCTCTGTTGCTTAGCAAATGAGAAATACTAATTTCCTTGGCAAGAAATCACTGAGGAAGTATTCCCTCACTATGTGATTTGCTTCCTTCTTCCAATGGCTTTTCTACCCAGCACTCAGCTTGCAGAAAACTGTATCCATCTAGCTCTGCGCTCATGCTTTGTGTGGTTCCCTCTGCCTTGGCAAATTCTCGACCTGGAAGTCTTACCTCTCTG
The DNA here is from genome assembly GCA_000404065.3 of Pinus taeda. Classification (NCBI taxonomy): domain Eukaryota; kingdom Viridiplantae; phylum Streptophyta; class Pinopsida; order Pinales; family Pinaceae; genus Pinus; species Pinus taeda. The sequence continues at coordinate 222,875 of APFE030192477.1, forward strand.
TTAGCTCACTCAGAGATAGACACCCACGAAAATATAGCCCTCCTAGCTAGAACCGCACAATCCCTCAGGGGATTCAAACTATTTCTTACTCCATCAAGTTGGCCCTTGCTTCAATGCTAGATCTACTCTTCCTGTTTCATGTCAACAACTCTGATACCATGTGAAAATTCCTAGATCTAACAATCTCAGGAATCCTACTACAACCAACTGAATCTACTTCACTTAGATTGTAAATTATGTTACAAAGTTATTTCAGATTTATTCTCCAAATTAAATATGATTTTGAAACATAGAAACTGACCAAGGAAATACAAACACATAGGACATCATGGTTTTTGGACAAATTTCCCTGAAAAAAACCAATGCGAGAAAACTGATGCAATAGTTCTGAGGGTTTTATTTTATTATGCAACAGTGAAATTTGAGTACATCTATGGTTGCCCAACTGGCAATCCAAACAGCAAGAAAATCTCATAGAGATATTCCCTAAGCAACTCCGGCACTCGTGTTGCCTGCACACATGTTCCTGCACTTGAATGTTCCTGTACTCGTGCATTCCTACAGTCACATTCCTACACTTGCGCATTCCTACACTTGCATTCCTGCACTCACACATTCCTACACTCATGCATTCTTGCACTGGGAATAACTCAACCTCTTTCTATTGCCTCTCCAGATCTGGAAGTCTTCCTCCGAATCACAGTCCCTGCCCCTCTACTAAAAAAGATCTCTTCAATCATAATTTCCTCCTGGGAACTTCTCACTTTAGAAATTCAATCTCTTGATCTTTCAGTGTATTTTCCAAATGACCCTTAAGCCCCTTCTTATATCTTCCTGTTGGACAACCAATGGCCTAGATTAATTCCTAATCAAAGGCTCATATCATTTTGACTTGGTCTTCATCTTTATCTAGAAGATCCACCCACAATTAGATTAATACCCATTAATATTTTAATTTTTATATGTTTAGACTTAGGAACTCCATTAAAAATATTAATTATTTTAATATAATTGTCTCTGGGTAGAATTTCCCAAAACAATTTTTGGGTTCTTTGGAATGCATGTGCCGAAGCCTCCCTGCAAAATTTGAGGATTAGATCACATTTGATGCTACTCCAAATCAACAACAATTAGATACCTTGGTCAAGAATCTAATCTATAGCACTGTGTGTGCTTTGAATCTTCATAGAGCACATCATTTTTAGAATTATTGATTTTTTAGTAGCTTGGGTGGTACTCCAAGACCTAGGATTTAGGGATTGGAGGGAAAAGCACCATCATGTTTTGGGCAAAAGCCATGAGAAAATTTCGACATGTGATGGATGAGGATGATAGCTCTTGTCGATACAAATATGACGCAACAAAAATCATCATATTCTGAGTTGTAGAAATGGAGATATGAATTTTGAAGTTTATGGTTGGGTTTACACACGAGGAGTCTAGGTCAGCTTGGTGTTAAGAAGGCATGTGACAATTGTATAAGCCCTATGATGAAGTTTTGAGGATCCCTCTCTATGTGTACATATAGGAGGTGATGGAGGACGTTATTCCTCATCCATTGTGAAATACAAGAGCTCATTAAAGGAGCCTAAGGAACTTGGTCTAGGGACGAAGGGAAATTTTTTTGAGGTCGCAGATAGGAGACTACTTCAACAAGGTAGGGAAGGTTGGATGGAATACTTATAGGGATTATTTGAAGGGTAATCCACTCTTGCATGGAGATCGAAGATAGGGTTGGACGCATGTCTATTGGGCGACAAAAAGAGGTAAGGAAATTTTGTTTTGGGGTGGGCTATAGGTACCAGCAGGGATTGTGGTAGGCCACAGGCATAACCACGTCAAAATAAGGACAACATGGGAGGTTTTGGGGCTAAAACTTTCCCAGAACAACACGCGACTGCAAGACCCTTCCTTGGCAAGGTCATAGTCATCAAGGGTTGTTTGGGTGACTGTGTTAGGCTTGTTGCAGCATGTTGGGTGCCCTAACTAGTCACAGTCAGGAACAACAATAACACAACAGACTTGGAGAAACAATACTTTGTGTTGGGTCATAGTTTGTGACCTGTTTTGGATCAGTTTTTGTAGCAGCCCATGGGTGCCATTTGGAGGAATTTTCATGGAGGCCAAAATTCCATCATAGGAGTAGAACTTGCATTGAAGTATTGGGTGTCATTGATCTAGTGAAGGGTAGTGTGTTGGCTACCCAAAGTATCCCTAGACCAGAAGTCTTGAAATGATGAAGATAGCTAAAGATTGGGTGAAGTTTGGAGACTTATGAGTAGCTCTTTGATGGACGAAAGAGGCTACTAGAAGGAAAATTGGAGCTCAGGTATTGGCTAGCCAAGAGAGTAGATTGGATTAACCTGTGTACATGCAACAAAAGTGACTTGTAACAATGTTAGGTGGCATCCCTTCTGGAGTGTCGATGTGTTGTCCTTTGAAGGACTAAGGGATAGCTAGTGAGCAGTACAAGAGTGAAGGACTGACAAGACAATATACGACATAGAATTTGCAATGAATATTCTCGTTGTATCTTGTATACCATAGACTGTTGTATTATTCAGATTGGTTTAATATAAGAAGATTGGGTTGTACATTATTGTACAATATTTGTTAAAAATTGTGTATATTTGTGCATATGTGATTTACCAATTTATATTTTCCTCTATAAAAGTAGTTCTTGTTGAGATTCTTGGTTTAGTAGCATCATAGATTTTAAGATTCTAACATAGACCCAATATCGTGGAAATTCAACATGGTATCAGAGTGTGTCTAAGCTACTTTGGAAGTCAATGAATCATAGTTGTGCACAACAAAGTACAACTTAAGAGGGAGTTGGTCACATTGTAGGTGACAATGTCGAAGTTGTAGGATGGTATCTAGTATGAGGACAGGTTGGAGGGGTTGTCCAACTATAGTCCATGGAAGGAAAGGATCAAGTTGGTCTTACCAGGAAACAAAATCTGGGATTTTGTCGAGAAAGCCATCAAGAAGCCAACTGACCCAAAGGAGATGGAAGTGTATGAGGATCTGGATACAAGGGCGAGACTGATCATCCTTGATTGTGTGAAGGATTCCCTAATACCTCGTTTGTCTGGGAAGAACATTGCACATGAAATGTGGATGACCCTTCAGAATTCCAGAATAAGAATGAGAACTAGGTATTGGTATTGGAGGTTAAGTTGACGTCCATCGAGATGATACAGGGTGAAGGAGTGACTTCATATATGACAAGATTGTCTCAGGTCAGAGATGAGCTTGTTGTCATCGGTGTGACTATTTCAAATTCAGATATGGTGAGGATTTCTTAGAAAGGGTTCACTAAGGAATGAAAGCCCTTCATCAAAGGGATTTTTTCCAGAGATAAGTTTCCATACTCGAATAGGTAGTGGGACAACTTCATTCAAGAAGAGTTGCGAGATGAGGATCTTCATCCGAAGAAGAGGGCTTTAGAGGATGACATGGCACTTGCAGCATGAATGAAGGGTAAGCAGAAGAAGGACTTGAGTAAAATCAAGTGTTTCAACTATGGCGAGATGAGTCATTTTTGTTCGAGATGTCCGATGAAGAAGAAGAGAGATGATGAGAAGAAAAAAGGGAAAAAGGTCGTCGATGTTTCCACCTCAGCTAAGATAAATGCTCTCACCAAGTGTTTGGAGGAGGAATTTTCCATGATCTTTCATTTGCCATAGGGTACTATCGATGAGGATGGATGGTACGTGGATAATGGTGCGACGAAAAATATAACAAGATCACAAGAGGTTTTTGAGACTCTAGCTAAATGGGACTCGAAGTTGCACATGGTGTTGGGTGAGAAGAGTCAGAAGGAGATCTGAGGATCGAGAGTTATGTCATTCAAAATGGATACAGGATGATTGATGCGGGTCCCAGATGTACTATTTGTACCAGGACTTAGATATAGCATGATTTATGTCTCAATAATTGAGAAGAAGGGGTTTGAGGTCTTGCTCCAAGATGGGAAGGCAAGACTTACACCTAGGGACTCTAGCTACAATGAGATTGTGCTTGAAGTTAGAGTGCATGGTCTATATTGGCTGATAGACAAGCCTATGGATCATGGGAAGAAGTAGGTGGAGAAGGTGCAGGTTCTAGAGAATTAGTTACAGGTGCGGGATTCATAGGAATAGGTATAGGTTCCTGAGAAAAAGGTCCAGGTTCTAGAGGCTAACAGGTAGTCGAGTTCTAGCAGGAGATTGCAAATTTAGAGTGAGACTTTGTAGCCCAAGAAGAGTGCATGGTCAGTGGGAAGAAAGGGTGCTTCCACATCTGGTAAGAATGAATCATGTCAAGATTGGAAAATGATACAGGAAAAGAAGAAGAAACATGATGCTTTTAGCAATAGTGACACTTCCGAGAGAGGCATAGTTCATGCTTTAGGGATTTCCACAATGGTGAGTGCCCAGAGTTGGGCAACTGTTGCGAGTAGTGATGATGATGATGAGTTACTTCCTAATATTGAAAGTACCTCCCTCACTAAGGGGGAGTGTTGATATTTGAGTAGCTTGGGAGTTACTCTAAGCCTTAGGGTTTGGGTATTGGAGGGTAAAGTGCCACAAGAGTCACTTGTGGGCTTGGAACCCAAGGTTGGGGTTTTGAATCCATTGTGTTTGGGCCAAAACCATAAGCACATTTTGACATGTGATAGATGAGGATTATAACTCTTGTTGATACAAATCCGACACAAAGAAAATCATCTGGTTCCAAGTTGTAAAAATGGAGATATGAATTTTTTAAGTTTATGGTTAGGTTTGCACATGGGGAGTCTAGGTCGAATTGGTGTTAAGAAGGCATGTGACAGTTGTAGAAGACCTAAGATGACATTTTTAGGAGTCCTCTCTATGTGTATATATAGGAGGTGATGGGCAACATTATTCCCCATCCACTGTGCAACACAAGAGCTCATTAAAGGATCCTAAGGAACTCGTTCTAGGGAGAAAGGGAAAATTTGTTGAGGCCACAAATAGGAGACTACTTCAGTGAGGTGGGGAAGACTACGTGGAAACCTTCTAGGGACTATTTGAAGGGTAATCCACTCTTTCGTGGAGGTCGAGTAAGATAAGGTTGGATGTAGGTCTGTTGGGCAGAAAAAGAGGTAAGGAAATTATGGTTTGGGGTCAGTTATAGGTGCCAATAGGGACTATAGTAGGTTGCAAGCCTAACCACTTCAAAATAGGGACATCATGGGAGATTTTGGGGCTAAAATGTGCCCAGAACAACATCACATAGTTGAAAGAACCTTCCCTAGTGAGGTTGTATCCATTAAGGGTTGTTTGGGTGATTGTGTTAGGGTTGTTGCAGCATGATGGGTGCCCTAACCAGTCACACTTGGGAAAAACAATAACTCAATATACTTGGAGAAACAATACCTTATGTTGGGTCATAGTTTGTGACCTATTTTGAATCAGTTCTTATAGAGTCCTGTGGGTGCCATTTGGAGGAATTTTCATGGAGGTCAAAAGTCCATCCTAGGAGCATATCTTACAGTGAAGTATTAGGTGTCATTGATCTGGTGGAGGTTAGTGTGTTGGCTACCCAAAGTATCCCTAGAATAACAGTCTTGAAATGATGAAGATAGCTAAAGATTGGGTGAAGCTTGGAGCCTTATAAGTAGCTCTTTGATGGATGAAAGAGGCTACTAGAAGGAAGATTGGAGCTCAATTATTGGCCAACATAGAGAGTAGATTGGATTAGCCCATGTACATGTAGCAGAAGTGACTTGCCACATTGTTATGTGGCATCCCACCTAGAGTCTCAATGTGTTTTCCTTTAAAGGACTAAGGGGCAACTAGTGAGCAGTATGGGAGCGAAGGATTGAAAGGACAAGATACGACATAGAAGATGCAACGAATATTTTCATTGTATTTTGTACCAAAGGTTGTTGTATTATTCAGATTAGTTTAATATAATGAAGATTGGGTTGTACATTATTGTATAATATTTGTTAAAAATTGTGTATACTTTTACATATATGGTTTACTGCTTTAATTTTTCCTCTATGCAAAGTAGTTCTTCTTGAGATTCTTGGTTTGGTAGCATCATATATTTTAAGACTCTAACCTAGACCCAAGGTCATGGAAATTCAACAAGATCTTCCATGTACCTATGTATATATGTAATTTTGAATACCTCCCTAGTTAAGAGGGAGTGTTGAAGAATGTAACTAGTGTCAATATTCATAATTGTATTTAAGTCAAGATGTAATATATTTATGAAAAGAATGAAAAATAAATTTTAAAATGAAAGAAAATTTATTTATTAGCATGAGCTTCATGCTTTATTATTTTACTTTTAAGTCAAAACCTCCATTGTAAGCTTCTAGGGTGTATGTCAAGAGTCCTTGTCCATGTCATCATGTAATAGACCCTTCTTGGGATTTGTCTATCAAGAAAGAAAAAATATTTTTATGAAAAATGAGCCATTTAGGCCTCCTCCACCAAGTCATCCTCAAGGAAGACAAGTCGGCCTAATTGAGAGCCAGAATCCACTATATAAAGGCAGCAAGTCAACCTCATTTGGATAAAAAGGCAAGCAAGTTCGATCTGCAATAGATGGAGAAGAAAAGGGCAAGTGAAATACCTAAGGAGAAGGATAAAACAATAACGAAGAAGAAGGATACCCTTGTCAAGCAAAAGGAAGCCGAAATTCTCTCTCTTCTGCCACACATACGATTTTCTAGGTTGTTGTTGGAGGGCCAAAGTTTAGATCTATAGTAGGGCCAAAATTTTGGACGCTAGGGGCTAAAATTCTATGTAACTATTGGGTTGAAGTTGGCTGGCAAGAAGATACTACTGAAGTTTTCATAATCATCTTGGAATACTGACTTGGTTGAGTGGCGAAGGTATTTTGGTATAGTCAAAGGTATTGGTTTGTCTCATTTTGATTTGAATATACTAGTGTAATAGTTTGACTGGGTTTTCCACTTCATAAGGGTTTTAACCCTAGCTAAGTGCCTAATTTTGGTGTCATTCATCTTCATGCTTTTGATTTGATGATTGATTGATGAGAAGAACACAACGAAATCTAATAAGAATAAAATAATATCACAAGTAATTGTCAATATAAGAAAATATTTTTTCCTTTCTGATTTTCTAATAGGCTACAAACTGCTAGCCAAAAACATAAAATAAAAAATAAACCTCACCCTCTGCTTTAGATTGCTTCACAAAACAGTTGAAAACAACCAAGAAGAGTATAGAAATTTAATCCCAAAAATACCTCTTGAAACTTAGCCTTCTTCTTAATATATATGACTTGTTACAAGCTTTAGGAATAAATGAATTACCTTAGATAATCATTCTATAATTTGATCTCTGTTACAAAAAAAACACCACAGTAGAATGTAACAATTAAGCCTAGAATGTCCTTAATAAATTCGGCCACCAACTGTTGATCTTCTTAACTACTTAGGCCACAAGAATACCAGACTAGCTTTTATAATGAATGGGCATGAGATTTATGCTCATAGGAGGGGGTCAAGATCTCAATTTATGCACAACGAGGGGGGATTTTAGAGGGATTTACTAGCCCAACAAGCTATGGATCCGACCTTAATAAATTTGAAATTTGAATTTTCAAATCTGAAAAAAATAAGGAGCCAATCTTAACCACCCTTTGAGGCCAACCTTAATTCCAACAAAAATTCCTTTTGAGAGCCAATTTAAGTCACCATTCTACGTTGATATTTCATGAATGATTCCACTTATGGAGGGCTAACATGGAAAAAAACATATTATCCAAAATTTCTTAAATATAAATAAAAATTTGACCAATAACAAAGATGCCTTTTACCATTCAATTTGGGCATCCTTACCACATATTTTGGGCTTCATCTTTGAAGGAGTGTATCTCCTAAACCGTAAGGAGTTATGTGGCATGCCACATACAGTTGGATTCGTCATGATGAGGACAACACAACGGAAATGTTTTCACTTGCAAAATCACTTATTTTTCCATTTGATTTCCTTATCAAATGCAGGGCATCAGAACCACATCAAAGGAGATTCTCATCCTTATAGGGCTCGTGATCATTGGAGCTTCCAATTAATGCAATCCATAGATGAATATTAAGAGAATTAAAAGACCAATGTTAGCATCAATGGCAACACCATTCAACACAATTCTTCCACCATCATAATCTATAACATTGTGAAAAGAATCAAATAGGGATCACTTGGACTAGGTACTAAACATTTGAATAAATTCCAATTCAATTGCCTTCTTAATCCAATATATTTGCAAAAAAATGTGTATTTACAAAATAGAAGAGGTTTATAATGATTTTCAAGATAGATGTAAAATTCAACTTATTGAGAAGGAATGCCTTTCGTGTTTTAACAAAATCATCATTAACAAGCAATATGAGAAACAAAAGTTTCCATAGAGGCATTTATTTATCTCATAAATTATTCATGGACCTTTTTGCAAATTGAAAATAGTCATACTTCAATTTCCTAAAACCATAGAGCACTTTGCTCATGTCTAGCTACAAATAATAGAATTCCACTCTAACCCTTTTCTAAATTGCTGAAGCTTTTTCAAAATTACAAAGTATAAGGGTTGTGCATAATACTATATAGTATAGATTGTTATGCTTACAAACTTGAAAAATAGCATGCTTAATATATATATAATATATATATATATATATATATATATATATATATATATATATATTTTCCCAACCCATCATCTCCTAAAAATTTTGTGGGTGCACTCTAACTATCTCAAGGATGTGTTCCCCCATCCCTATCATTCCCCATCCCAAAAATTGGTTCAACAAATATTAGTTTGCTATAACAAATACAATAATACATGAGCACCTAATCTAAAAATAAGTAATAATCATTTCATTTATCCTTTCGCCATTTTTGTTTAAATATCAACAAGCTATATGTTTCATAAACAAAGTTCTTCATGTCACTTAAATTGCATTAAAAAAATGTTTGCAAGCTCTTCTTTGTGCATAAAATCTCAATAAAAATTGGAGTTGAATTAAATTTGTTGATGTGAATATCTCTTGGATCATACCCTCAAATCATCTATGTTTTAATGGGTACGGGAGGCAAATGAACCATGCAAAATGTTTTACCAAACAACCTTTTCCTTCCTCCACATATAATAGCAATGATCATATGATCAATATTTTTTTCCATTATTTTTCTAATTTAGTTGAAGTGATTCCCATGTGAATAGAACATAAAAATTGCATAATACAAAAAATCCTCTTACAATATCCTCTATTTTTCAACTTCTTAACCTATAATTGGTAAATACCTCCAATGTACAAATTCATAACCCATAAGAAGTTACTCATAATTTTTGTTAGTTATACTTATTAATTAACAATTATAGTTTATACCATTCTTCCATAGTTAACTAGGATTTAGGTGGTTTGGCTAGATGGTTAGGAGGTAGGTCTTGCACTCTCCCTTCCTAAGTTCAAATCCTTGATAAGACTCTAACCCATTATGATAAGGCTAGAATGGTAGATGCCTCTTGGAGATTGGTCCACTCTTGTGTGCCTCAAGATGCCTTGACCCTTGTTAAGTCACAAGTTATTGGTAGATATGGCTTGTGGGTTGTTGGATATTTGGATATACTCTTGGATTATGGTGGCAACTGATTGGTTTCATCTCAAGCCTATCATAGGTCACTAGAATGAGTTGATGAGAAACCTCTCCAAGTTAAATTTAAATATTTTTGTGTGGGTTTCAAAACATTAAAACAAATTGGGTGCATGTCATGCAACTTCTAATTCTTAGGGGAAAAAAATAATGTTCCAACTAAGCGAGATGTCCCACTATTTTTGGATCTTCCACCAAATAAATATTTCTAGTTGTGTCTCATGATTTCCTTTTGAATGAACTTGAAGCTTATATTCTTAGCTTGAACTGATAGACATTGAAACTCTAGTACCTGTTGGATCTTCCACCAAAGAGAGATTTCTAGTTGTGTCTCTTCCTTTCCTTTTGAAATGAACTTGGATTTTATATTCTTCACTTGAATTGATAGATATTGAAATTTTAGTAATTGTGTCAATAGATTGAAACTCATGAAAATGGTGCCTAAATAAATCTCCCCTTAAATGTGTATGAAGAGAATAATAAGGGAAAAGATGATAATTTGTTTGGAAATTGCATATGCAATGCTATTCAAATTTACATTAAATCAAAATTTTCAAACCTTTTTGTTGACTTCCAACAAAAATAATTCCATAACACCACCAATGGAAACATGTATTTTGATGCCTCCACTGATTGGGGTGATTAAATATGTGGCAAGGGAGGTTGGGGGGGCTCTTCCCACCCTGCTGCCTCCCACTGCATTTAAGGGTGTGGGGGAGGAGGGTGGGGTAGCATGGCCATCCTACCCCATGCATTACATAGGTGATTTTATTCTTCATTCACTATGATGGTAAGCCTCCCATAGTTCTCTTGTCCTATGAAGTGCATTGTTGTTTCCCAGAATTTATGTTGTTCTAGGAATCCTTCACCATTGCTAGTGGGATTATTCTCTTGATTGTTGTAAATCTATGGTGTGATTATTGGCCCTTTTTTGAGAAGGGGTTATTTGTCTCCAGGGATGTAGTCGCAGAGACCTAGGACTATATGAAAGCCATTTCAACTGATGAGTCTGGTAGATTTAGATGTGTCGAAAATTGTAAGTAGGTTTGGTCTACATAATAACCTTTTGTAAACATGACATTATTTATTTTGTATAAATAAATAGAAAGATAAATAATTTTACTTTGTTCAAAGCATGGGTTTCATTCTCAAGTCTAGGTCAAAAGCATGTTCTTCATACTTATGGGTCTTTCTAGGAAAAATAAGAATTTATGTCATGTATTATAGTCCCATTTGGACTCTTTGCAACAAAGAAAAATATTTATTTTGAGTCAAGAAAATCCATTTTATTCTCCAAGACCAATTCGGCCCAATAAGGGTGAAGTTGGCCTAAAGCAAGGCTATTCAACCCCTCAAGAAGGATATAAATAGAAGGAGCTCAACTCATTTGGTGCATGCATCTCATCTCACGTTCGATCTATAATAAAAAATAAGGAGAAAGAGAAATGAGGAAGAAGAAAAGAAGAAGAATTCAAAGTCTCTCTAAGATCATCTCTTTTGTCCACATGTGTGAAGCTGTGAAGTTGCAAGAGGCCAAAATTGCATGGTCAGAATTATGAAGTGAAGTTTTAAGGCCAAAAATCGAGATGTGAAGCTATAGAGTTGAAATTTTCGAAGTTGCCTTAAAGAAGATCTTGTCAGTGGGCTAACTTGGTGCTTGGGAGGATTCTAGGATTTGGTTTTTAGGTCTTGGAAGTCTCATTGTAAGAAGATTCTATAAGAAGAGAAGCTTTCTTTTTGGGTTTTCCCCTTGGAGGGGTTTTGCCCTAGCTTGGAGCCGATATCTTGTGTACTTGTCTCATTGTGATATTAGTTGTTTTGGTAATTGCTTGATGATCAAGAAATAATAAGTAGTAAAATTCCAACTAATATCACAAGTAACTATCAAGTTAAGGAGAATCATCTATAATCTAAAAATCTCTTGATTTTCCAACAAGATGTTTGCTAGGAAAGTTGGTTCTCAGACCAAAGCTAGAAATTGGGCTTGTAGAGACTTTGTGGTACATAATTTTATGAACTTCATTAGAGTTGGAGGGGTAGACTATTAACGTCATCACCCTACACTGAATGCCTGAAACCTTATTGGCTCCAACATTGTGGGATAAGGCTATTAGGGTATAGGCTTTTCCCTTGACCCCTATTATCTATTTCTTTTACTATGAGTTTGTGTTGATCAAATATGTTGGCCTTCTTTTTATTTTATCAAGGGTTCACTACATATTGTGCCTGGGGGTTTCTTGGTGAGTGGGGGCCTTATGGGTATGTGGTGCATTGGCCTTTGTTCTTGTTTTGGATTGCATTGTCCCAAATTCTCTGCATCTTTTGCCCTTACTTTTGTCTCGACCTTGTTACTCTTATTCTCTTTGTTTTGAACTTGTTGGGGCATATTATCTCCCCTGGCTCTATTTTGGTTGATCTAAAATGCATTGCAAACACATGCGTAGTCATAGGGAAGGTGGTGGAAAGGGGCCATAAGGTTGGCCACGTGCCCGATCCTAAGCCTAGGAAGCCGCTGCTATATTCCACTCTACAACACCTCTTGACATTCATGAATAAATCTACCAGCTTGAAACTCTCACCACTAATGGCCTCCAAGCTTATTTTGAATTTAATATTATGGAGGAGGTAGATAATTAGATTCCTAACCCTAGTCACACTAGGGGGAGATGTAACCAATACTTGTATTCCATCACCCTCCATTGGAAGATGAAAACCCTTTTGGATAGGGTCCTAATAGAGACCTGAAAGAGAAGCATGGAGGTCATAATGACATTATTTGTTCCCTAAACAAGATCAAGTGAGTGTAGTATTATCAACATTCATGTTTGGCTAGCTTGGATACTTGCCTAGCTCACCTAAAAAATCGCCTTCAATGTGAGCTTAAGCCCTCTACTCTAGTTGGTACAAGAGCACATGATCATACTCAAGTGGCTTCTTTTGACTCTTAACCTCATGATATGTATCTATGTAGTTTTCCTTGATTCTCTATGTAGCTCATTATCAGTTAGACTTTTTAGTTTTCATAACCAACTACTTTATTTTGATATAATTTCTTTTAAATCACCAGTGAAAAGATATGGTTGTCCTTGTGGTAGATTGAAACTAGTAATAGTTTGAACTATCATGATGGAAGGTGTAATTTGATTTTTTTGAATAATACAAAACTAACTTAAATGTTTGGAAAGGGGTAGATAGTATCTTATAAGGTCCTTTAGAAAGGGAATTTTTATCTGCCCAAGGAAGAATGCAATAAGATTGATCCCATCTTTCTCACATGAAAAACTAAAACCAATATAATATGAATTCATGTGAAAAAATTTGGTGCATTGCATTAAATAGAATTTAAAACTTAAACTTCATGTTACAAAACAGTGAACTTGGCTTTACATATTTGACTTTTCCCAAAATATTCTATTATATGTCTACACACAAAAAAAATAACAATTATAACCTATCTAGACCTTTGCACAATATAATAGTTGTAACTTAAATCCTTTATATTTGGGCATTTTTTCGAGGTGTATTTTCTAGATAACTTTATTAAATTTTAAATCTTTTAAATTTAGGTTTTTTTTAGGGCATATTTTCTACATAATTTTTTTTAAATTTAAATCTTTTAAATTTTGGGTTTTTTTTCTGGTTAATTTTCTTAAAATTTGGTGGAATTTGTTGGAATGATAAATTTGAGTTGTGAAATCTACCTAACTTGAATGCTTTAATAACCTTTTAGAGCATTGAACCTATTTATGGATTTTACTCATTTCAAATAACAAAAAAGCCAAACTTTAACCAAATATTTTATTGTTGAATTCCAACCTAACAAACAAAACATAAAAGAGTTAGATTGTACCCAATGTATGAATGGGTACAAATATCAAACAAAGAAAAAGCAAGATGGAAAATTGATAACATAGTCAATATGTGATGATGACTACTTACAACTAGCTAACAAGAACAACCCACCTTTAATTTACTTTTATGTGGGGCTATTTGATAACCTTTAAAATTGTTGGCTTATTATTTTTTGCATCCAATTTCCCTTTGTTTGTTTTTATTTTTTTGCATCCAATTCCCCTTTGTTTGCTTTTAAGAAGGTATCGACTTTTCCTATTTTGTTTCCCGTTCTTTTTCCCATTTCCTGTATGTTCAATTAGAGTCATTCCATAAGCACATCAACTTCTCTTATAAATCTGAGATTATAACAGTTCCAAGAATTTGGTGAAGAAAGAAGGAAAGTAGTAGTGTCTCTGGAAAAGAAAATAATTAATATATATATATAAAATTAACTTTTTTTGCAGTGAATCTACTATATTTTATTTGGTGTTCCTTTTCTTACTTTAAGATGAAGAAATTTTATATTTGTTTCTTCACATGTTCGTAATACAAGTTTACAAAGAATATTTATTTATTTATTAACTTTTTGCAATGAATCTCCTATGTTTTATTCGGTGTTCTTTCTCTACTTTAAGATGAAATTTTATATTTGTTTTTTCACATGCTCGTAATACAAGTTTACAAAAAATATCCTTTAGGTTGTGCAAATGATTGCTGCAAATTACAGACACTAGCTCTTCAATTGGCAACATATAATCAGGGTTTTGTCTCTCGCCTTCAGGAATATTTCCTTTACTCATATTTTCTATGAGAAAAACAATGACGTTGAATTTTTGTACAAGGAGGGAGGGATGTTGTGTGGCCACAGGTTCGATCCACTTCCAGGAGTTTGGCTTGGCTCTAATGGTCTGTTGTGATCTAGACAAATTTTGCTCTGATGGGGTTGACTCTATTTCACTTTTACATTTTGTATCTATTAGCTTTCACCTTGCAATTGTTTAGCTACACTAGTATTTTATAGTCATATGTTTTTTTACAGAAAACAATTTAGATAGCATGGAGATGGCTCTGTTAGTAGTCCTTTAGACACCCTATGTTTCTGAATTTTCTGGATATTTTTGCAAATGTACTTTCTTATTACTATAATGAAAGCATTTTTTATTTCTGGAAAAAAAATGTCCTTTAGGCTCAAGACATCATAAGATAAAGAGAGGCCATGTACATATAATCAAAAGACATGTGGAGGAGAAAAACAAAGATTTATGGTATTTATAAAGGGTCTATGCTTGGAGCTGGGTTATTCTTTTTGGCAAATTGAGGGCACATTTTGGTGAAAAAAGGAAGCTCAATCGAACCATTTTAAGTGCTTGATCGAGCAATGTTTAAGCACTCGGTCTATTGAGAAATATAAGGGCAGCTAGATTATGTGATTTCTCTTACTTTGGTAATTGCTTGTGATGTATTTTTTATTATCTTGATTAGATAAGTTTTCACCTTAATTATTATTGTGTTCTTTTCATTAAACAACTACCCAACCATAAAGAATAGTGAGACACAAGGACACAAGATATAGGCAATTATCCAAGGCCAAAACCTCTCCACTTGAGAGGAAAACCCACAAGAATTCTTTTCTTCTTATAGAACCTTCAGTTGACAAATTCCAAGACCTATGAACCTTGACCAAGACCCTCTCAGACCAAGTCCCTTGACAAGCTTTCCTTCTAGCAGTTCCTTAGAAACTACTGCAATTTTGACCTCCAAGAAATTCTTCTGCAACTTCAACTGACAGATTCTACTGCAACTTTGACCTCTCCAACATATTCATAGTTTTGACCTTTCACAACTTCGACCTAGATGTAGCTTCACAACTTCAATGTTGCTTCACAATTTTGATGCAGCTTCACAACTTTGATGCAACTTAACGGATTCGATGCAGCTTCATAGCTTCAATGCAACTTTAGAATTTCATCTTGCCCAGTAACTGTAGAAACCCTAACAAAAGAGAGAGAGAGAGAGAGAGAGGCCCAAAACTTCACTCTTCTTCTTCTTCTTCATCCTTTTTCAGCTTCTATCTTGAGGATATCACACTTGCTTGAGAGTGTGTCCATATGAGGTTGAGTTCCTTCTTATTTATAGGCTTTTGAGGGGTATGAATTGCTATCTTTAGGCCAACTTGTCCCTTCATGTAGGCCAACTTGATCTTTGCACCATGACGAGGTCTTTGAGGGTCATTTGACTTTATTTTGGCTCAAATAATTTTTCTTTACAATATGTAACATGCCCAAAAAGGTCATCTCTAAGGTTTGAGGAGTTGCTTGTTGAAGGATTTTACGTAGCCCTAGTTAGTGATCACAACAAGAAGCTCGCAGCTGCCCCTCAGCGACCTCCTGTTGCTGGGGACTGAGAACCATGGACGCTTCATAGGATGAAGAGCCTCTCTCAGATCAACAACAAGAAAATGAAGGATTAGCAAAAGCTTTTGCCTCTCTCATTTCTACAATGGGCTCGGTAAAGAACAGACCATCAGTAACCAAGTTTGTTACAAGATTAGAAGACATTCCTGAAATTTCACTCCCTCCTACCCTTCCCCGTAGAGTAGCACTTTCTTTGGCGTAGCATGGATTAGTGGGGCAGTTTACAGGGTTATGGCCATCACCAAAAATTGTGCAAAAATGGGTAGAAAGGAACTGGACTGCGTCAATAGATGGAAAAATCTCAATCAAGTTTTGTGGAAGAGGTTACTACACCTTTCACTTTGAAACCAAGGAGGATTGAGATCTGATTTTCAGGAATGGACCTTATTTTATGGATATAAGGTGTTTGTATCTAAACAGATGGGCATTGGATTTCGACCTAGAAATGGATGTACCCAATGTCGTCCCCGTCTGGGTTAGATTGCCACACCTTCCCCTTCATTGTTGGGGGGATGATTCAGTGAAAGCCATAGGAAATGCAGTGGGGAAATATATAGATAGGTGTGAGCCAAAGGAAAATATGCATGCATGCGCCAGAATCTATGTAGAAATGGATCTTGAGAAAGGGCTACCATCAGCTATCAAAATCAAAGTGGACCAGTGGACGCACATACAACAGCTAGATTATGAACAAATCCCCTTCAAATGCAAGATATGTCACGAATATGGTCATTTTGAAAATAGATGTACAAAAAAAAAGTTTGAAAATGAAAAGAGTGAAGATCCAGAAAATAAATGGGAACAGGTTAAAAGAAAGAAGACAGTCCACAAAAAAACAAATCTATCTTCCTCGCAACCCTCCACATCCTCTGATCTCCATCCCCCATCACCCAAAGAAGATAATAATCCTCTCACTAGCCTTAACCCTTTTGAGCCTCTGGATCCTTCAACACCCCTATCCCCTGGACCAAGATCCAGATCTAGATCCAGATCCCCACAACATACCCCCTACCCCCTTTCACCCCCTTTGGTATCAAACTCTCACATCCCTCTCCCCCCCTCAGTAGACAAAATTCTAACCAGAAAACAGTCAAAGGAAGCAACCCCAAATGTAGAATATCATAAAAAAGTAGGGAAAATGACAAACAAAGAACTCAAGGATGAAGCAACAGCAAAGGAAATGGCATTAGGAACATAGCAACCTATGGAAACCTTCTTACGAAAGCATACAGGAAACAACGAAAAAAAGCTAGCAAAGAGGGAAATGAGCCATGCATCACCCAACAAGTAAATAATGATAGTAGTCTCCTGGAATTGCAGAGGAATGAGATCATTCGTCAAAGAAAATTCCACAAGAGACATTCTGGAAAAAGAAAACCCAGACATCCTTATGATTTAGGAGACAAAAACAAACATCCAAGAAACTAAAAATAAAAATAAAAAAATAAAAAATTATGAAGGGGAAGAAATACAGGCAACAGGAGCATCTGGAGGTATTTGCACAATATGGAAAAAAGGAACTTGGGAATTAATAAAACACAAAAAAGACCAGCATTGGATCCAAACAGATCTAATGCAAATCATTACAAAAGAGAGGTACAATGTTATAAATATATATGCCCCAAATCACTACAAGGAAAAAGAGCAATGTTGGACCACCATAAAAGAAGCAAAGAAATACAAGCTGGGAAAATAATTCTAGGAGGAGATTTAAATTTGGTAAGTATAGAAGAAAAGTTTGGAGGAACATACCACACAGGCCCATCCAGGGATATTCTAGAAGAAACAATGGAACAACACAATTCAATAGACATCCCACCAAGCAATGGGAAATACACTTGGAGTAATAAAAGAGTGGGCAAAAGCAACATAAAAGAAAGGCTAGATAGAATTATGATACAAGAAAACATAGTAGCAGTGCACAGCTCCATAAAATAAAAAATTTTACACACCACAGCATCTGACCATAAACCCATGACAATAGTCATGGGCAAAATGGAAAACTAGGGACCGCTCTCGTTTAGATACAATTCAATTTGGGACAGCAACACAGAAATCAACGAATTAGTCAAGGAAGCATGGGAGCCAAGAGTAACAGGATCACCTCAGTATATTTGGGAAATAAAATTAAAAACTGCAAGAACCAAATTAAAAGAATTGGTAAGAGTAAATGAAATTAAAAAAAAATAAAAAAATAGTTACACAGAAAATGGAAAGCATGAAAATTGAAAAAGAAAACAGAGAAGAATGCAAGCAAGATTATCTAGGAGAGAACGAAATCTTCTGGGAAATATATAGGGAGAACAGGAAAGAAGAAGAAGAGGCAAGATTGAAATCTAGAAGTTTGTGGCTCAAGGCAGGGGATAAAAACACTTCATTTTTCCACAACACAATGAATATAAGAAGAGCAAGAAACCAAATAGAAAAAATTCAAGTCAAAATCCAAGAGGTCAAAGGTGTGGAGGAACTATAAAAAACAACCTATCAACACTTTAAAAACTTACTCTCAGTCAATGAAGAAATGGCTGAGAGTGAAGATTTCTTAAAACACACAAAAAAAATAATTGAAAAAGAACAAAATGCTGCAATGTGCAAGGACCTCACAGAAGAAGAGGTAGTGGTGGCCATATGGAGCCAGCATCCAGACAAAGCCCCAGGGCCAGATGGTTTCACAATATCATTCTACAGATCTCATTGATATTCCATCAGAAAGGATTTCTTAAGAATGGTGAAGAATGTTTTCAAAAAAAAAAATAGGAGGCAACACAAAATCTTCCTACCTTGCCCTAATCCCAAAGGAAGCAAACCCCTCAACTTTCAACAGGTTTCACCCTATCTCTCTTTGCAATTCATCTTATAAGATAATAACAAAAATAATTGCAAATAGAATCAAGGTAGTACTTCCAATAATCATATCTGAAAACCAAGGAGGATTCATGCCCATCAGGAAAATCATAGATAATGTAATTATTGTACAGGAAGTTGTACACTCTAGTATGCTAAGGCAAGAGAAAGGCCTCATAATCAAGCTAGATATGGCTAATGCATTTGACAAGGTCAGCCATCCATATCTAATGGCTTTCCTCCAAAAACTTGGTTTCTCAAGAGATATAATGGAAGTCATACAGGCATGCATTTCTACACCTTGGATTGTCCCCCTCATAAATGGAAGGCCCAGTGACTTCTTTCAAAGCACAAGAGGCCTTAGGCAAGGTTGTCCTCTCTCTCCCTTCCTATATATTATAATGGTGGAAACCTTAAGCAGGGATTTGGAAAATCAAAGAAAGTAAAGAAACATCACAGGGATCAGAATAGCAAAAGGTGTAAAAACAATAAACCACTCACTCTTTGCTGATAACACATTGTTGCTGGGAGGGGCTTCAACAATAATAGAAAGGAGGTTCAAAAAAGTACTGGATGATTTTTTACAGGTTTCAGGTGGGCTAGTAAACAATACAAAATGCAAGATATATGGATGGAATACCCCCCCCCCCCAAGAACTATGCAAAGGATATCACAAATCTTAGACATCCCTGTACAGGAAAAATGGACACACTTCTTCTATCTGGGACTTCCAATCTCAAAAGAGAACATGAAGACAAAAATATGGACTAAACAAATTGAAAAAATGAAAAACAAAATACAAAGTTGGGGTATGATGTGGCTGAATATGGCAGGAAGGGTAATACTAATCAAAGCACTCCTTGCAGCACTACCTATCTACCAATATGCAATAATCATGGCCCCAACAAGTGCCCACAAACAAATGGAGTTAATCTTAAGAAGTTTTTGTGGTAGGGGGGGGAAGCAAGAAAAAAAAAAATTAGCCTGGTTAGGCGGGAGCAAGTAGTACTACCTTATGAACAAGGAGGACTATCAATACGGATACCTGGGCTCATGAATGCAACACTGGGAATGAAAATAGTATGGAGACTAATTACAGGAAAATAGAGATGGTGGAAAAAGACTCTTCTATCAAAATATATGGATGGCACCAGGGAAAGATTGCTTAATGGAAATATCCCAATAAGACAATGTACCCAAGTTTGGAAGCTGGTTAAAAAAAAAATCCATTAATGAGTAGATACATTTCTAAAATCCCAGGCAATGGAAAAACAATTTCAATTTGGGAGGACAGAATCATGGGAAAAGAACCACTTCAGACTCATTCAGAAATTGAAGACATACAAGAGTGGATGAAAGGTAAAGGTTTCAATACTCTACACTCAATCTCTCTATGGAACCAAAAGGAGTGGCAAGACTAGAAAATCTCAGCAATTTCGATAGATCTAGAAGGGCAATGGAGAAAAATCAGGCAGCTCTTAAAAGGGGTGGTGCCAATCCACCATGATGAGGAAGATGAATATCTCTGGGACCCAAGCAGTGGACATTATACAGTTAGGACTAGATATAAAATCCTTCAAGAACAGCCAAATCAACAAGAGTTGGATTCTTGGAAAATAACATGGAAATCAGAAAGTTTGTCTAAGATAAAAAATTTCATCTGGACTCTTCTAAAAGGGAGAATATTGACCAGTGAAAATTTAAGAAAAAAAGGCTTTCAAGGTCCATAGTGATGCCCATTATGCATGCAGGCTTAAGAAAACATACAACACCTTTTCCAAGAATGTATCTTTGCTAAAGAATGTTGGCAGCAGCTGATAAGTCCTTTGGAAATAAGAATAAATTTCGAAAAGCCCTTGTCGGATTTTCTTCAAACGAAAAATTTGGTTGACACGAAACAAGTGCATTTTCAAAAATCAAATCCCAAGGATAGGGAAGACCCTTTCAAAAACATGGGGTTTAAATTCTGAAATACTCAATGTCAAAGGAACAGCTCCAACAGACTATAACACTCTTCAATAGGAAGAGCGAGATTGGCTCAACAAAGCCATAATAAATAATAATGGTCAAAAGGGACAGAGGAAGACAAGCTCAGGAATTATATGGAAAATAAGAATGAGTGAAGAGGAACTGACAAATTGGAGGAAAAATCAGAATAGATATTGTTTATACTTTGATGGGGCTTCAAAGCATAATCTAGGAAAGGCAGGGGCAGGGGGAACAATCCTCGATCCTGATGGGAAAGAAAATGTCACTTATGAATGGGGATTGGGACAAATCTCAAATAATAAGGCAAAAGCTTACAACTTGTTGACGGGAACAAGAATAATAAAAAAAGTGAAATCCAAAATCCTATCATAATAGGAGACTCAACCATAATAATAGAGGCAATAGCAAGACATAAAAAACCAAGCAATGATAATCCCTAGAAGCACTCAATGGGTGCTTAACCTAAAAATAAATCTTCCTTAAGCATGAAACCCAGGCCTCAAGAATAACAATAATAAATTTATTTTTCTCTTTTCATTAAATACATATGTCATTATGAAGACCGAACCTAGTTACATATTTCAAACTCCCTCTTAACTAGGGAGGTATTCATAATCCATACAAGGTACTTGGACATTCTCAATATGAAGAATTCTCATAAGAAGAGTCGGCTTGGTAACCCATATGTTTAGCATCATATCATTCAACATTGTCACATAAAAAGGCCTTGACTAACAACTTTATCTCTCCACAAAATCAAAGCAAAATGTTGGTGAGACCATTGACTTATAAACACCATTATCATTGTCTCTCAAGGTACAT
Source organism: Pinus taeda (assembly GCA_000404065.3). Lineage (NCBI taxonomy): Eukaryota > Viridiplantae > Streptophyta > Pinopsida > Pinales > Pinaceae > Pinus > Pinus taeda. The sequence continues at coordinate 244,422 of APFE030192477.1, forward strand.
ACCCCACCCGGGTGTTCACAAAGTATGTCCTTATAGGACTATTTTTATCTTGGATTCCCAATCCTCAAAGAATATTGATCCTCTTCGAATACTCTTAACTTGGATGCCCAACCTCATCCTCAAAGAGTATCAAATTCCAAATGCTTACCCAATCCTCCATTCTTTTTTCCCAAAGTGAAGACAAAAATTATGTGTTTATCTCTCCCTCTAAACTAGAGAGGATATACCCATTCCTATAAAGGAATGTACCCATTCCTATAAAAGGAATGTATCCAAGATCCCTCTTATTCTGGGACTTGTCTAAGCTCCCTCTTAACCAAGGATTTGCTTCTAGCAGCTTTCTGCTCTAAGTGGAGATTATGGGACTATCGATTGCTTGTGGGGCTCTTTCTTTCAATGTCATGAAGTTTATCTTAGACATTATGGAGCCTTCATATTTTAGGACTTCCTCGAAGGGCATCAACTATCCATCACTTTCCTTCACAAACCATGTCAATCATATCATCCTTTTCTTTATCAGAAAGTGATCCTCTAATCCACATATAGCTTTTCTCCATACAACTACCTCTTCCAAGTCATGTTTCCTTTAGGATATTTCATCCAAACACATGATTTCTAGTTGTAGGTGTCATTTAAAACTCTCTTTCAGTAGCCCTGTATCAATTCGTTCAAAAAATGAACATTAAATCAAAGTTACCTTTTGTGATGGCCTTTCATCATGATATCTTGCTTGCAATATCAACATCCTGCACATTCATAAGCACATCTACAAGGCTTTCAATGTCAAGGGTCTCCATTCTTTATAGACCTTACCAGGGCCTTCATGCCTTCTCTATGGAGATGTCATGGCCAATTATTCGAGTTATTTGATGTTTATTTCCTTTTCTATGGGACCATTGTTGCATCTTTCACGATCTCTTCTTTCTTTCTTCACATATTTCTCACCAAGAACTTCCATCCATAGTTCCTTCATCTTTGTCAACCACCTCATTTTCCATATGAGGACATATTATGTTGATTTCATCTAGTCAATATGAGAACCATGTCTTCATGCATCTTTCCAAAGTAGGAGATCCATTTTCTTTGATCATGCTAATGAGATAGAGCATTTACCCATGCAACCATATGACGACATGACTCAATTAAATACATGCATACATAGCTCTTTCCTTCTTTTCGTCATATAAGCTTCCTTTAGTGGCTTCCTTTTCTTGATTGGGAGTACTTCAACCATCTAAACATGTTGTATTCCTTTGTCACCATACCATCATCCTTCTAAACAATGAATCCCATACAAATGGAATTCTCAGCAAGACACTTGCTTTGTCTAAGAGAGGTGAACCTTCTAATAAAGATTCCAACAGAGGATCTAGATTATCCACTTCTAGTAGAAGCTTGTTTCTCACAATGATGATGTATGATGAATTCCTTATATCATGCTAGATGACTTTCTTTCAACCATATTCACCACACATGCTTTCAATGAGGTTACCAAGAGCTACTTCCTTTATATGATGATTGCTACATCCATGAAGACTTCTACTTTAGTTATTCTTTCAAGATCTTCTAATGGTATCGTGAGCTCTTGATTCAACAATATGCTTCCAGTATGATGTCGTCTTCTACTAAGATGCATATCGTCATAATGCTTCTTATCTTGAATACCATGGTGGAGGTATTTTCACCTCCCACTTCTCCTTTCTATGTATTGGAGAAACCCTAATAGTGAATATTTATCTCTTTGGATTTCTTCTCATCAAGTTATTCCACTTCTTCAGTGATATGAGCCTCATTTCTTTCTTTCCTTCCGTTGTCCTTAAATTTTGGAAAATATCTCTTGTAGTGCCCATATTCTTGACAACCATAGCATTGGATCTTTGACATATTCTTCTTCTTTTTCTAAGGACCAAACTTCACAAACTTTCCTTTTCTCTTAGCCATGGAAGAAAATGCTTGAATTTGTTCATTTGATCCAACATCTCTTTTTTCCTTCAACCTGGTTTCTTCAATCTTACATAATTACCAAAGTTCACTAAATGGGGTGGCTTCCTTTGTTCCATAAATGCTTGATACGAAGTTACCCCATTCCTTCAGTAGTGCATTGAGCACCACAATGGTCATTTCCTTATCGGATATTATTTCTCCCAAATCTTGCAGTTGATCTTGTATTACTAACACCCTGATAAAGTATGAGGTTATTCCTTATTCCTTTGATATCTTCATCTTGTAGAGCTCGGCTCTTAATGATATTACTTCTCCTACAATACTTATAGAGAATAATTCTACCAAATTGTCATAGATGTATTTGAATTTTCTAACTTCGCTACATATGGGATGACAAAATCCTTGATTCTATAATGATACTTTGAGCCCTTATTTCCCCCTTCATGTATTTTTCCAGAGCTTGAGCTTCTTCCTTTGGAGGTTCAACAATTAAACCCTTAACATGATCAATGACTTCATTTTCTACTAGGATTAAATATGTCCTCTTCTTCCATGCAAGATAGTTTTTTGACCCTATCAATTTGTTGCTTTCCGTGAAAAATGAAGTCATTTTGATAGATTTGGAGATATATATATATATATATATATATATAGATACTTACTTACTTACTTGTCAAGTGAATATACTCCTTAATGATGAAATATTCATCTTGATGATGTTGGTGATAGAAGATGTCTTCCTTGATGAAGTTGTCTTCCTTTAAGAGTGATCCTTGACTTTCACAAAGGGAGATCACCTTGAATTCTAGATGATGATGGAAATGCCTTCTCCTTGATTTTTTTTAATGTAGAGGGTTCGAGATGCTCCAATGTGAAGTCCTCCTTTAAGATGAGAAAGAGTCATTTAGATATTATTTGTGATGCTGATTGAGGAATGTATGAGCTTCTCAAGAATACTTCAAATGTAGAACCCTTCCTCAGATGATCTAGGGTTTTGAGGTATTCTTCCTTTGGGATGTGGTGATCCTTGAGATGAATGGTCCTTCTTGATTGATGATAATAAAGTGTTTGGCCCTTGAGTGTCCTTCTTTAAGTTGCCTTTCCTTGTCTTGTAACCTTAGCTTTGATTCCATGTTGAAAAATTTAGGGGCTGCTAGATTATGTGATTTCTCTTACTTTGATAATTGCTTGTGATGTCTTTTTTCTTATCTTGACTAGATTCGTTTTCACCTTAATTATTATTGTGATATTTTCATAAAAAAACTATCAAACCATAAAGAACAGTGAGACAAAAGGACATAATATATAGGCAATCAACCAGGGCCAAAACCTCTCTACCTGAGAGGAAAACCCATAAGAATTATTCTCTTCTTATAGAATTTTCAATTGAAAAATTCCAAGACCTATGAACCTTAACCAAGACCCTCCATGACCAAGTCCCTTGACAAGCTTTCCTTCTAGCAGTTCCTTAGCAACTACTACAATTTTGACCTCCAACAAATTATTTTTCCCAGTAAATTGCTAAGCAACTTCGCCAGTACATTTGGCTGCAACTTTGACCTCTCTAGTAGATTCACAGTTTCAAACTTTCGCAGCTTTGACCTAGTTGCAACTTCATGGCTTCGATGCAACTTCACAATTTTGATGAAACTTCAAAATTTTGCTGTAGCTTCAAAACTTTATGCAGCTTCACAGATTCGATGCAACTTCATAGCTTCAATGTAGCTTCACAACTTCGATGTATCTTCACAGCTTTGATGCAACTTCACAACTTCATCACTGTCTCTCAAGGTACATACCCCACCCGGGTGTTCACAGAGTATATCCTTATAGGACTATTTTTATCTTGGATTCCCAATCCTCAAATAATATTGATCCTCTTCGAATACTCTTACCTTGGATGCTCAACCTCATCCTCAAGAAGTATCAGATTCCAAATGCTTACCCAATCCTCCATTCTCTTTTCCCAAAGTGAAGACAAAAATTTTGTGTTTATCTCTCTTTCTCAATTAGAGAGGATATACCCATTCCTATAAAGCAATGTACCCATTCCTATAAAAGGAATGTACCCAAGATCCCTCTTATTCTGGGAGTTGTCTAAGCTCCCTCTTAACCAGGGATTTGCTTCTAGCAGCTTTCTGCTCTAAGTGGAGATTATGGGACTATCAATTGCTTGTGGGGCTCTTTCTTTCAATGTCATGAAGTTTATCTTCAACATTATGGAGCCTTTAGATTTTAGGACTTCCTCGAAGGGCATCAACCATCCATCACTTTACTTCACAAACCATGTCAATCATATCATCCTTTTCTTTATCAGAAAGTGATCCTCTAATCCACATATATCTTTTCGCCTTACAACTACCTCTTCCAAGTCATGTTTCCTTTAGGATATTTCATCCAAACACATGATTTCTAGTTGTAGGTGTCATTTAAAACTCTCTTTCAGTAGCCCTGTATCAATTCGTTCAGATGTTATTCAAAAATAAAAATTGAACATTATATCAACGTTACCTTTTGTGATGGCCTTTCATCATGATATCTTGCTTGCAATATCAACATCATGCACATTCATAAGCACATCTACAAGGCTTTCAATGTCAAGGGTCTCCTTTCTTTATAGACCTTACCAGGGCCTTCATGCCTTCTCTATGGAGATCTCATAGCCAATTTTTCTATTTATTTGATGTTTATTTCCTTTTATATGTGACCATTGTTGCATATTTCACAATCTCTTGTTTCTTTCTTCACATATTTCTCCCTAGGAACTTCCATCCATAGTTCCTTCATCTTTGTCAACCACCTCACTTTCCATATGAGGACATATTATGTTGATTTCATCTAGTCAGTATGAGAACCATGTCTTCATGCATATTTCCAAAGTAGGAGATGCCTTTTCTTTGATCATGCTAATGAGATAGAGCATTTACCCATGCAACCATATGACGACATGCAATTAAATACATGCATACATACCTCTTTCCTTCTTTTGGTCATATAAAATTCCTTCAGTAGCTTCCTTTTCTTGATTGAGAGTACTTCAACCATCTAAACACGTTGCATTCCTTTGTCACCATACCATCATCCTTCTAAACAATGAATCCCATACAAATGGAATTCTCAGCGAGACACTTGCTTCATCCAAGAGAGGTGAACCTTCGAATAAAGATTCCAACAGAGGATCTAGATTATCCACTTCTAGTAGAAGCTTGTTTCTCACAATGACGATGTATGATGAATTCCTTCTATAATGCTACATGACTTTCTTTCAACCATATTCACTACACATGCTTTCAATGAGGTTACCAAGAGCTACTTCCTTTATATGATGACTGCTACATCCATGAAGACTTCTACTTTAGTTATTCTTTTAAGATTTTCTAATGATATCATGAGCTCTTGATTCAACAATATGCTTCCAGTATGATGTCGTCTTCTACTAAGATGCATCTCGTCATAATGCTTCTTATCTTGAATACCATGGTGGAGGTATTTTCACCTCCCACTTCTCCTTTCTATGAATTGGAGAAACCCTAATAGTGAATATTTATCTCTTTGGATTTCTTCTCATCAGGTTCTTCCACTTCTTCAGTGATATGAGCCTCATTTCTTTCTTTCCTTCTATTTTCGTCCTTAAATTTTGGAAAATATCTCTGGTAGTGCCCATATTCTTGACAACCATAGCATTGGATCTTTGACATATTATTCTTCGTTTTCTAAGGACCAAACTTCCCAAACTTTCCTTTTATCTTAGCCATGGAAGAAAATGCTTGAATTTGTTCATTTGATCCAACATCTCTTTTTGCCTTCAACCTAGTTTCTTCAATCTTACATAATGACCAAAGTTCATTGAATGGGGTGGCTTCCTTCATTCCATAAATGCTTGATATGAAGTTACCCCATTCCTTCGGTAGTGCATTGAGCACCACAATGGTCATTTCCTTATCAGACATTATTTCTCCCAAATCTTGCAGTTGGTCTTGTATTACTAACACCCTGATAAAGTATGAGGTTATACCTTATTCCTTTGATATCTTCATCTTGTAGAGCTCGGTTCTTAATGATATTACTTCTCCTACAGTACTTACAGAGAATAATTCTACCAAATTGTCATAGATGTATTTGAATTTTCTAACTTCGCTACATATGGGATGACAAAATCCTTGATTCTATAAGGATACTTTGAGCCCTTATTTCCCCCTTCATGTATTTTTCTAGAGCTTGAGCTTCTTCCTTTGGAGGTTCAACAATTAAACCCTTAACATGATCAATGAATTCATTTTCTATGAGGATTAAATATGTCCTCTTCTTCCATGCAAGATAGTTTGTTGACCCAACCAATTTGTTGCTTTCCTTGAAAAATGAAGTCATTTTGATAGATTTTGAATATATATATATATATATATAATATATATATATACACACTTACTTGTCAAGTGAAAATACTCCTTAATGATAAAATCTTCATCTTGATGATGTTGGTGATAGAAGATGTCTTCCTTGATGAAGTTGTCTTCCTTTAAGAGTGATCCTTGACTTTCACAGAGTGAGATCACCTTGAATTCTAGATGATGATGAAAATGCCTTCTTGATTTTCTTTGATGTAAAGGCTTCAAGATGCTCCAATGTGAAGTCCTCCTTTGGGATGAGAAAGATTCCTTTAGATATTATTTGTGATGCTGATTGAGGAATGTATGAGCTTCTCAAGAATACTTCAAATGTAGAACCCTTCCTTGAATGATCTAGGGTTTTGAGGTATTCTTCCTTTGGGATGTGATGATCCTTGAGATGAATGGTCCTTCTTGATTGATGATAATAAAGTGCTTGGCCCTTGAGTGTCCTTCTTTGAGCTGCCTTTCCTTGTCTTGTAACCTTAGCTTTGATTCCATGTTGAAAAATTTAGGGGCTGCTAGATTATGTGATTTCTCTTACTTTGATAATTGCTTGTGATGTCTTTTTGCTTATCTTGACTAGATTCATTTTCACCTTAATTATTATTGTCTTATTTTCATAAAAAAACTACCAAACCATAAAGAACAGTGAGATAAAAGGGCATAATATATAGGCGATCAACCAAGGCCAAAACCTCTCCACCTGAGAGGAACACCCACAAGAATTATTCTCTTCTTATAGAATCTTCAATTGAAAAATTCCAAGACCTATGAACCTTAACCAAGACACTCCATGACCAAGTCCCTTGACGAGCTTTCCTTCTAGCAGTTCGTTAGCAACTACTACAATTTTGACCTCCAACAAATTATTTTTCCCAATAAATTTCTCTGCAACTTCAACCAGTAGATTTGACTGCAACTTTGACCTCTCCATTAGATTCACAGTTTCAAACTTTCACAGCTTCGACCTAGCTACAACTTCATGGCTTTGATGCAGCTTCACAATTTTGATGCAACTTCACAATTTTGATGTAACTTCAAAACTTTTTTGAAGCTTCACAGATTCGATGCAACTTCACAGCTTCAATGTAGCTTCACAACTTTGATGCAACTTCACAACTTCGATGCAGCTTCAGAATTTCATCTTGCCTAGTATCTATAGAAACCCTAACAAGAGAGAGAGAGAGAGAGAGAGAGCGACCCCAAACTTCTATCTTCTTATTCTTATTCTTCATCCTTTTCCAATTTCTATCTTAAGGAGATTGAACTTTCTTGAGAGTGTGTCCAAATTAGGCCGAGTTCCTTCTTATTTATAGGTTTTTGATAGGTACAGATTGTTATCTTTAGGCCAACTTATCCCTTCATGTAGGCCGACTTGATCTTTGCACCATGATAAGGTCTTGAAGGGTCTTTTGACTTTCTTTTGACTCAAATAAATTTTATTTACAATATGTAACATGCCCAAAAGGGTCTTTCATACATGATAATGACTCAATTGGCTTGTAGACTCAACGTCAAGCCCTAGAAGCACTAAATGGGTGCTTGACCTAAAAATAAATCTCCCCTGAGCCTGAAACCAATGCCTCAAGAATAACACAAATAAATTTATTTTTCTCTTTTTATTAAATACATAAAATTATGATTACATATGTCATTATGAAGACTGAACCTAGTTACATATTTCAACAAGATCAAGTTGGTTAAGGGTTTAAACATGTCTCAATCGAGCATTTAAAAAAACGCTCGATCAAGCTCCTATGTAACTCAAGTTAGGAACTTGATCAAGAGTTAGGGCTCGATCAAGCTTTATGGTTCGATCAACTGTTAGGCTAGATCAAGTGTTAGGGCTCGATTGAGCCCTTATTAATTATTCAAAACCCGACCATGATTGATGCACGATTACTTTTAAATGGCTCGCCCTATAGATCAACTGAGTTGTTGGTTAACCATGTTCATGGTTCGATCAAGGGTTTCTTTAACCGTCAATTAAGTTATTTGAATTTAGAACTCAAGCACTTGATCGAAAATTTTAAGCACTCGAATGAGCTATTTGATTAAGCATTTTAAGTGCTCGATCGAATTGCTGAGGTCCTAAAAATCACAGTTTTAGCACCGCTTTCTATAGATTTCTTTGCAACAGCATTTTGTACCCAGCAGACTTAGGGCATAATTTGTCCTATAGTGGCAGAGTTAATCATGTTGGATTCGTGAAAGAATCATCTATCCAATTGTGTATGAGTTTGACACTTTCAAATTCATTTAATATTTTTCATCTAATTTCTTCTAAATATAACGCTTGGAGTTTTTTTGGACAATTTCAAAGGCACTGAATAAAAAATCATTAACATAGAATATACACAATGAAAAAAATTCAAAAAATACCATTACCTTTGTTTACGAGTCCTCTTCAAAAGGTAAATCTTGGTTTTTCAATTTATTTAAATAATTGAAAAAGTGTTATGCAAACATGTGCATTTGCAAAGTGTAATTGATTATTACTTCATCAACTTCGAAAAATAATAGAAAATATAATTTTGCATAAAAAAAATAATTTTTTGGTATGAAAAACTATGTGTGTACATATATATATATATACACACACATTTTAGACTAAGTTATGTTACATGAACACACAAATACCTCTTAAGATGTGCGAAAATTTGCAAGGATGGGGATTTCATTTAATGGAATATTGGTAGATTATACAACACTAATTTTTTTTGCAAAAAAATATGATTAGGACAATAACATAATTCTTCACAATTGTTTTTTTACTCCAAATCAAATTTCACAATGTTTATATGAATTTTGAGGGCTTCAATTCGATAAAAGAGTAAAATTTTGAAATTTTATCTCCACATTTGGCCCAAAAGTGTAATCCATCTTTTTACATTCACCCTAGAAAATAAATTCAATTATGAAAGCAAGTTGTAAGGTGTTTCTCTATTAATTAAGTGATTTGAAATGGATTTAAATAGGGTAATTGTTGTCAAGATCAATTTGATGATAAATTAAAGCTAGATATATGATAAAAGCAAAATGTAAATATAAAAGAAAATAAAATAAAAAAGAGAAAAATAAAGAAATAAATGAAAAGTCAATTTAAATGTAAAAATAAATAAAGAGAATAATAATAATAATAATAATATACTAAAGAAAATAGTAAAAAATGATAAATGAAATATCATGTTTGTTGGTGTTCTCATTACCCAACTCTCCCTTTTTGTTCCTATATTTAACTCTCAAATGGTCTTGTAACAAAGGAATGGTAAAAAAAGGAGAGAGAGGGGCATTAGCTACTCTATAACTATAGGTACAAAAATGACAGTTGAGTAACCATTCAAAGTTTGTTTTATCATTTGACTTGTAGAGCAAATATAGTTTCCAATGTGTCTTTGCTCAGAGATTTCTATATGATTATGGTATTCAGTTTTCTGTGTTGCTTATTGATTAATTAAATTGTCAATTACACTCGTCGTTTTAATGAAAAATATCATGTTATAATGTTGCTAATTCACCCCAAAAAAAATCAATTTCTCCATCAGCAATTCCTAAATCCCAATAACTATGAGCTAATCTTCATATATTTTTCATTTTGAATGTGATATCAATGGCTATCATAAAGTAGTCGTTGCACTTATATAGCTAGTTTCTAAATTGCACAACAAACAACAACAAAAATTGAAATGGCTTGAAGATCAACAACAAAAATTGAAATTGCTTGAAGATCATTGGTGGTTGGATGCCCCCACATAATGAAAGACGTTGAGTCTGAACAAAACAATTAAATGGAGTCTAAGCACCCATCGACCATACAAGGTTGTATGACAACCATACATAGTTGTAGAATGCATTAAAATTCTCTAACAATTGTTTAATCACTAGTCTCGTGGTTGTTGGGTAATTTCCTTTATTAATTATGTATGTGTAAGCCACATTCTACCATAATTTTTGGCTTAATAAATCCTCTATTCTTAGCTTGAACAAATCCATAGTTTCAATTATTTGTCGGTTTGTAAATGTAATAATTGTGCTTCAAGTGGTTTGGAAACCTACAATATCTTCTTGCACTATACATGCTCTTTAAACCTACAACACCTTCTTGCACTATACATGCTTTTTAATATGTAGGAAGTCACCTACAAGCAAAAGACCTTTGCGTATTGGAATGCTAAAATTTGTTTAAATGCAAGAGCAATTGAATGCTTCATTGGTTGATTCCAACCCTTGTAAGCAAACACATATGCATTTTATATTTGACCTTTACTAGGGAAGTGTGGATAAGGTGACAGGGCTATCGTTATTTTGTAATTTTCTCTAATGAATGTTAAAAATAAGCGTGTATACACTTAATTGACTAATAGAATTGAAGTGTTGGGCATGAATTAATTGTTTACTGGCCATATGCCATTACTAGGAATTAGGAAATATACCAATCGAAAATGTTCATCAACTAATTAGGCACATTAAAAGTGTAGATTTTAGGTTCACTTGGCATATTGAATTGGAGTACTTAATTCGGACTCTTGCATTGGTTGTATAAGACTCGTGAGATAACCAACAGTGGTAATTAGTTGCAAAAGAATGTGGGTTTTTCGTTTATTAAATGACCATATTTTTTTTGTTGTTGTTGTTCAATGCTCAAAGAATCATGCATTTTTTTGTTAGAGAATTAATGAACATTGGATGCCTTAATTTAAAACACATATATGTTCTCAACCTTACTGTCTTATTTCCCAACTCAAAATTTGTATTACTGGTGTATTATTTGAGATGAGTTTTGCATGAGTATGCACTCATTCAAGCTTGCACATACCAATAGAAGATTTTGGAAGTAATTTTTACATTGAGAGAAAAAGTCGTTAAAAATGGAGATTTAATTACCATTGCATTGTCATGCAGTTTCTTGTGTGTAGATGGTGCAATGAAAAGAGCCAAATAATGAACCCTAAGCATAAAACATGAAGTTTATTCTATATAAAGAATAAATGTAAAATATTAAATTCCACATAGTATCTATATTGGTTAAATGAGTGGGCTCTTAATCCCTTGTTTATAGATCATATAAGATGAGGATAGTTGAAAGTATCATTTGTAGGATTGGGTAATCCCCTTTATATTCACTTAAAAAAAGGAATTTTTGTTGTGCACGCAATTGGAAAGAAAATCAACATCCATGTGGCCAATTTGGAAGACCTAAGAGAAGGAAAACCTTAGGGATATAATATGTCCCTTTGTTGTGATGATTATGAAGGTTCATTGCATAACAATGAACTCAAATGCATTTTCCATCTAAAAGATGATTCTCAAGTAGGCCCCTAATGCAAAACTTCATTGACCAATGGAAAATCTTGTAATGGTTGCATATGGTTCCACTCATGAAATATCGGCTGGTTTCCTTGACGATATACACTGTTTATTTAGCTGCTACATTTAAGATAGATATAAATTCAATGCAATCTCTCACTACATGTAGGTGAAACATATAATTGCTTAGATCCAGATGTCACGAAGAATTATATTTTTCCAATTCACAACAACAACAGGTGCAGGTCCTGTGCAACTTCGGTGGTAGGATTCTTTCCCACTCTACAAGAATAAGATTTAAGCAAAGGCCTATAACAAGAAGATCAATTAATAAACTTAATAAGTCTAGAAAAATACATTCGTCATTGTTAATTCATTTTATTACTTCTCTCAGAACGATTTTTTCTCACAAGTACATATGATTTAACAAAATAGCCATATTAAAGAACAAGATCATGCACTTTATGAAGGATGTAGATCAAGTGATGTTAAAATTTATCTAACAGGTCTTAGGTTTATTAATGCTGTTGGGTTGTATATGTTTAACCGTGGGTATATACAATCCATCCCACGGCATTAATGAGTCTATAAATTGGGAAATAAGTGTTGTTGGTTGGAACCATTTTCATCAAAGTGGGCATATACAATCTTACTGCATTAATAGGTCTATAAATTGGAAATAAGTGTTGCGGTTGGAACCATGGTACACCATCTTTAGAAAATCTAATTCCGGGTTTTGTGTGTTAAGATATAGTTCACATCAACTTAGCTATGAAACAGAAAGAAAGATGGACGATACTTAAAAGAAGCGGGCAGGGCCGGACAGGACAGACAAATGGTGTAGTTATTGCACTCAAAAAGTGGTAGAGACAGAGTGTTTAGCTTACAAAGATATTGGGATCAAATTATATTTAAACACTAAAAGTGAAGAACTTGAATAATTTGTTTGAGAAAAAGAAAATAATAAAAATTACAAATTTACTAGTAAAAATACACAATAAAAGATCCAAGTTATCAAAGATATTGTAAAAAATCAAATATACTAAAAGAAAATGAAAAATAGCTGCAGCGTTTAAGGTGCATGCATTAGCTGACTATGGTGAGCCCCATATAGTGCTAGTCCCATACACTGCTTGCATTATTTAATATAGTTTTTTGCTAATTTAAATGCTGACTATGGTGAGCCCCATACAGTGCTAGTCCCATACACTGCTTGCATTATTTAATATAGCTTTTTGCTAATTTAAACATTTTCTGGTAATTGAAGTGTCAGAACTAGGACTAGTGTAGAGGATGTGGTCCAATAGTTAAGTGAAGTGAAGAGGGTAAGTTCGCATTTGGTTCAAAGCAAGAGTATGTGAACATGTAGTCTTAGAGAATGTGGTCCAATAGTTAAGTGAAGAGGGTAAGTTCACACAGGTCTCCTGATTCAATCTTATCTTGAGCAAGCAAGAGTATGTAAACATGAGAGCAACTTTACTTTTATCTTGAGCAAGCAAGAGTATGTAAACATGAGAGCAACTTTACTTTAAGCGCAAATCAAGTAAAGTGCAAATTCTTAAAACTAGAATTAAAGCTGCAACATCAGAATACACATTGTGGCAACCATGTAAGTTCCCGGATCTAGGTGGCTTTTTTCAGCTGCTATGGTTAAGCAGGGTGTATTGATTACAATCACAAAATAACAGAAAAAACTCAATCCAAGAGTAGAAAAATGCAATACTTCAATATATACTGAGTAAGCAAGAAAACAGTATGCCATAGACATTGAATGCATGCAAGGGAAAAGCTTTCTTACTCGAGATTACAATCACGCAGATTTGAAGCGCCGAGACTTACATGAGTAGCGAGAGAGCCTTCTGCAACAACGGCGCACCATCTCCTCTCCTCGCGAGAAATGAAAGTCGCAAAAAAAATGTGTTTACCAATTCAGGAAATGCGTTTCAAGATCGTTGCTTCTGGTACAGTGAACGTGGCAGAAGAAGGGATAGGCAGAAATGGCATTCATTACAAGTGTCAGACCGAGGTTTATGCGGACAGAAATAGTATCGTGAGACAGAGACGAGCGTTCAGTGACAGGTTCTAATAATGCAATTCGAATCTGAAATTTGAATAATGGAATTTCCCTGGTCTTAAATGACGTTTAGAGATATGTTGATTGTAATGAGGAAAGTTGAGTTTAGAAATATTTTTTTTTTTATATAATCATGTCATGGGATTTGAATTCGGGTGGGGAGGTTATCATTTCCTCTCAACCACTCCAGTTATACATCATTGACACAAATAAAATAATGTTTGAGAAAGTGTAATGTGGCATACAAATAATACAAGGTACAATATGTCATGATCAAATTAATTTGACTGCATAATATTGTGTCTTGACCAAAGCAATTTTGAGTGTAATAGGTATATTTTGGTTTCATGTGTATCATATTTGAGAAAAGATTTGGTTCGATGTGTGTTTGTGCATTTTTTCTATTTGGGTATGATATACAATGTGTTGCACTCTTCTTCGAATCATATGCAAAATGCACCATATCACATGGAAAAGATATTTCATGCAATGCAAAATGAAGATGATGCAGGAGCATCTCAACACATTTTTTTTTTCGAGAAGGAAGAATTGCTTGTAAATATCTTCTACTATTAATTATCTTGTTTTGTTTATGTGTACCTTGTGGGACAATTGTGCTTATTGTGACTTTTACGTTATGTTATGTGTTTGGCCAATTGATAGAGGGCTTCTAGGAAAGCACAGATGTTGCTTTGGGAGAGACATTACAAGCAAATGGTCTCCCCATTCTGTTTTAGAATTATTCCTTCGTTGTAAATAAATGTGGGGCAAAGATCTCGTGGGGGGAGAGCCGGAAAAAGAGAATACCCCTTTGAATATATCATTAAAACTCTGAAATGTTTCAATGATATACTAGTGTTTTAATCTCTAGGCAAAGGTGTTGTGCACTGTTTTGTTTGGGATTCATAAAATTTTGTATCCCTAAAATTCATTGAATTAGATGAATAAGTCCAGGGTGGAATGTTAATTCCTAATTAGTCACAAATTGGTCTAAAGGCCACTTGTAACCCCCTCACCAATTCTGGAGTGAAGCCTTAACCTCCCCTATTAATCCATTGTAATTTCATTTCAAAGCCACACACAACAAATCCTCCATAAAGTTCGTGAAGCGGAGAAAATGTATTGAGACACATAATAGGAGGGGAAATGGGTTTCCAAAATTTTGCCAAATAACTAGGGATAAAGAAAATTCCCGCCATGAATTCTCTAATTAGACAAAGTTCAATGTTCAACCAAAGCTTGAACACAACAATGTAATTTCACCAAAACTCCCAAGTTCGACGTGGGCCCAATGTGGGAGAAGTCGATTCAGGCCATTAAGGGAAAAGTTGAACCAAGTCATTCTAGCCTTATCAAAAGCACATGCAACAATTTGACCGAACCCCCAAACAAGGTGGGGCCCCAAATTTGTTCAAGCATTTAGGACTGAACTCAAATGGCAAATGAACTTCGATAAAATCCTCCAAGCACCCAAACCTAGAATTTTCACCAGTTGTTGATTTTAGTTTGTGGTCTTAGACATTGATTAGGCAAAGTGGCCAAGGAACACAGGGATAAGTGATGAAATTTTTTTATGTTAATTCTTAGTAGCAACCCCATCATTTGGTGAATTTGAGTAAGTTAGTGAATTAGAAAAGACACTCGAACACAACCTTCTATTATGTTGCATCATAGTGGTATCAAAGTGGGAAATGGTTTGAAAAATTCTACAATCGGTAGAGGATCTGAGAGCTTGTCAAAGTTGTTTCTACAAGTATGTCACTTAGAAGAGAAGGCCAAGAAAGGAGTAAAATGGACAAGAACTTGAGCTTGGAACTAAGGCATATGTAGGAAAGAATGGAGGCCATGGAGACCACCCAAAGATGAGAACTAGATGTGGGAGACATCAACAAGAGTAATGACACAATTTATGAGCAAGAGATGGAGGAAGCTCTAGGAAGGGAGAAAACATAGGAATATATGATAAAGTTGGTTACCAAAGTCAGTTCCAAACCAAAGATGGAGGTGCCACTATATGATGTCAACCTGAATGTGGATAAACTACTAGATAGGATAAACACGTTAAACAAGTATTTTGATATGAGGATGTTCAAGAGGACCAGAAGGTCAAGTATGATGTGACTAGTTTAAGGGAACATGCAACATTATGGTGCGATGAATTGTAGGCATATCAAAGAAAAAAGGGAAGACAAAGATTAAAAGTAGGGATAGAATTGTGACCAAATTCAAGAGCAATTTTATATCCAAAGACTATCAACTAAACTTATTTAGGCAATTGCATAATTTGAGGCAGAACTCCATGGCAATGAATGAATATATAGAGGAATTATATTGGCTGAATATTAGATCGGGCCATATAGAGGAAGATGTGGAGATGGTGGCCAGGTATATAAATGACTTGAGATATGAGATCTAAGATGAAATCAGACTCTTACCCTTAAGGACTATGAAGGATGCCTATAAGGAAACATTGAGAGCAAACGAGAAATTGGCTTGGAAATAAAGCCAACAAAGAAGAGGAAGGAGTCCAATAAGAGGGAAAAGATCTCCCAAAAAGGGAAGATTCCAAACTCCAAGAGAGGAAGCGGGGAGCTCTAGCATTCGATCTCCTAAAGGAGGAGAATTACAGGATAGAATATTTTTCACAAGAGGTAGAGATAGAGAAAGAGAAGTTAGGTGCTACATATGTGGGAAGATAGGACACATATCATATAACTACCATGAGAATAAATCAGCAAATTAGAGAGGAACATATATTGTAGAAGCCAAGGATGAGGTAGCAAAAATAGAGTTAGAAGAGGAGACTCCTAAGTTGGGTGAATCCCTAATGTTGAAGAGGAATTTAATTAAATGAGAGAAAGAGAAGTAATAACCATGAAAACGAAGGAACTTGTTTGGGGTAATATTCAAGTCTAAAGGAAATCATTTTAAGGTGATTATTAATAGTGGTAGGACTGATAATTTGGTCTTTATAAAGATGTTGGAGAAGTTAGGACTGCAAAAAGATGACACACCACACTCCTTATCAAGTTTCCTGGTTGCAGAAAGGACATCAGATCTTGGTGAGTGAGAAAATTAAAATAGTTTTCTAGATTTTCAACTACAAGGATGAATTGTTTTGTGACATCATGCCTATTTATGTTTGCCACATGTTGTTAGGGAGACCATGGCAATATGACAAGGAATATTTTCATGATAGAAGGAGAAACACTTATTCTTTTGAGAAGGACATTTGCGGGCATGTATTGTTACCTCTAGAGGATAAAGGAATTAAGGAAGAAATAGGCCCAAGCATGTTGATGATGAGTGGGAAGGAAATGCTACAAGAAATTAATAAAGAACAAGAGGTATAATTCGCTATAATTGGTAAGCCTAAATTTTTTCTTACGCATAAAAAATTGAATGATTTTCCTGCTAACATTCAATCATTATTAGATGAATTTGTTGATGTTATCATTGATAAGTTACCAAATTCCTTACCATTATTAAGGAGCTTCATCCATCTCATAGATCTAATTCACTATAAGAAAAATGTCATTGGTGAGGGTCATGCCTGTGACAAACCTTTAAGGTCCATCACCAATGTTGCATATGGTGACGGTCTTTAAAAAGGCGTTGTTGTAAGTGTATATAGTGATGGTCCTTTAAGGCTTGTCACCAAATCCATTTTCAATCACACTTTTGGTGAGGGTCGTTAAAGGCCCGTCACTAATTATCTCTTTGGTGACACTTTTGGTGAGGGTCGTTAAAGGCCCATCACTAATTCTCTCTTTGGTGACACTTCTAGTGACAATCTTTTATTGACTGTCACGAATGATATTTCTTAATTGCTTTTGGTTAAGGCCAATAAATGTTTGTCATCATTGATCATTCCAATGAGTTTTTGATGATGCTTCATGCCTGTGACGGACCTTTAAGGTCCATCACCAATGTCGCATATGGTGACAGTCTTTAAAAAATCGTTGTTGTAAGTGTATATAGTGATGGTCCTTTAAGGTTTGTCACCAAAGTGATTTTGAATGACACTTTTGGTGAGGGTCGTTAATGGTCTGTCACTAATTCTCTCTTTGGTGACACTTTTGGTGAGGGTCGTTAAAGGCCCATCACTGATTCTTTCTTTGGTGACACTTCTAGTGACAATCTTTTATTGACCCTCACCAATGCTCTTTTTGGTTACTTTTGGTGATGGCCAAAAAATGTTCGTCATCATTGATCATTCCAATGAGTTTTTGATGATGCTATGTACTTGTTACTATATTTTTTATCAAAATATAACGGTTTAAGACCATTGTTGTGGAGTCTTTTTCATTATGTGTCCAAGGTCATAGTGGTTATTTGTTAAGAAGTAATTAGTGTGTATCATTTCCCTCAAGTCATAAGAATATAGTCTTCCTTTGAGTCAACACATGATCCATCTCTATTAGGTTTATTATCTAGCAAATTTTCTTTAAATAAAGTTCCACTAGTGTGTGTAGGAATTATATTATTTAATACATAATCAAGATCTGTCAATTCTATTAATGAGAGATACCTAGCACTCCTCAACACCCATGGCACCTCGCATGCCTTGGAACATCTTTGTACCTGGAACACATTTGTACCTAGAACATCTTACCATGAGTAGGACAACCAAACACACGCATAGTATAGAACTCCCCTATCATGTGATGGCATTCCCTGGAACTCCTTGGCATAATATTGCATTGACAAACATTAGTACTTGGCACACATTGGCACTTGGCATGTATTGGAACATATTACTAGTGTGCTTAGCATGCCCCTTTTGAAAAAGATAAAATCCAACCTTATTAACCCTCTTATGTGTTCATTTCCTTACATTTTATCTTTGTTATTCCTTTTGTTTCCTTGAAACTCCTTGACATATATTGGCATACTCTGGCACCCTACACATCCTAGCATGTCTTAGCACCTGGCATGCCTTGGCACTATTTGGCACATGTTAGTGCACCCCAAAACTACCTAACACACTCTAGCACTTCTTGACATTTCCTGATATTCCCTGGCATTCCTTACCCATGCTTAGAATACCTTGTCACTCCCTCCTTGGCATGACAACTAGCATTGATTGACACTCCCCGACATAACCTCATATTCATTCAATTCCATGCACTTTGACCTAGTGCTCCCGTGTGTTGTCCTAGTACTCCCTAACACTCCTTAGCATGCATTGGCACTATCTAGCACACCTTAGCACTCAGAAGTGAAGAATGAAACTTGTAACCAACGTTACCAAACTCGGAATAAACAATAAATCAGCAAGGCAAAAGAGCTAAGAGTTTTAATGGGATTGGGGAAAATTCAGGAAAAAATCAGTGAATTCAATAAATAAAAATATACACATATATTGAATTAAAAAAAAAAAAAAAA
>APFE030192477.1:263542-280172 GCA_000404065.3 Pinus taeda
AAAAAAAAAAAACATTTTGCACTAATATTCAATAAAGCCATGTCCAAGAAATTAATAATATCAATAGATGTCCAAAATATATGAATGAATAAGCATCTCATATATGTTATGAGTCCAAACATGATCCAAAGTACTAAGTCATGACTCCTAACTAGTGACTACACAGAACTAGAAGTAACTGCTTCTAAAAGTTTACAAACAAATGCATACTAATTAGGAAAAAAATAGTAACTAAGAGTCTAAGACTCTTAAGAGTGAGAATTAGAAGTGATTCCTCCCACTCCTTCACTTGCTTGACTCTCAAAGTTCTTCAAGTCATGTAGGCTTAAAAGAGGAGCCTCCTATAATTGGACCCAATCTGCTGCGTTTGTAGTTTGCAAATCTATCTCTTCAAGGTCTATTGGTGAATGATCCAAACTTATAATTATCACGAGACATCGAAATGTGAATTTAAGTTTGACTTTTAACTTTAAAGTTTAAACTTTGAATTGCAAATCAGATTATGAAACCTTCAAATTCAAGCTCTCACCTAATATTTTCTTGTTGCAAAGTCATAGATTGTAATGGAAAAATAAAAGGTCATTTAAGTGCTTTTGTGTCAATCAGTTGCACTTCTTAGAATGTATTCTCTCAAACATGCTCCAGTTTCACTCACAACCTGAAGCACTGCATGCTTGGTTTAAGATTCGAATGGAGAATCTCTTCAAATCTGGTGTATCACTACAAAAGTTTTGCCACCAAAGACCTAGCAAGTGGCAAGGGTTCGTGAGTAGACGTACTAAATACTAAATACTAAATGCTTAAAAATACAACAAAATTTATAAAACATTTAACATACAAAATAGTATTTAAACAAATTTAATGAATTGATGAAGCCTTCAAGCCTCAAAGGGTACCTAGCAACATCTTAGACCTTTCTCGCATAACACTGGTATAGGAAAATAATTTAGCTGGAGCTCTATAATCCTATAGCTGGGAAAAGACATGACTTTGAAATTCTGGATCAGGGAAGCACCTTTCCATGTATGTCATAAGTCCTCTACGAACCTCTCCATCCTCATTAAATTTTCTCTTATCATAAAAATATTGTGGGTTTAAGAAGTACCTAGCAACATGTAAGGGGGAATACAATTTCCTATCCCAATGTGCATCAATAATGTCCCAAAGAGGCATATACTTTTCCTCATCATCCCCATATCTTCTTTTGATGGCCTCCTTTGCGAGATCCATCACCTCATAAATGTAACCCATACCGGGTTTGTCACCATCAACCATCCTGAAAGTTCAAGCTTTCAAATTTAAATAAATATGAAACATTGAAAATAAAAAGAAGCTTGAAATGAAATTTAAAAAATGAAAAAGTTAAATGACTTGAAGTACTTGAGAAACCTAACAAGGGACTCCATCACAACTATAATCTCTTCAACATCTTTCCAGAAACTGTCATTAAACACAAGTGAAACAAGTTCAATGCCTTCAAGGGTATTGGAATGTTTAGATGCCAAGAACATCCTCTTCAGATTTATCTTTTGCTCAACCAAAAATTACAAAGATATGAAATTTGTTGCAAATCTAGTCACTGTAGGTCGAACAATTTCTTTGCCTTCATTGTATTTTATCATGGTGTTTAGGACAATAGTGTGGTTGATAGGTATTTGGCTATGGATTTTCCCGTGTCCATAACCTCATGTATCCAATGAAGCTTACCAATGTCCTCAAGCATTAAATCTATGCAATGGGAAACACAATAGGTCCAAAAAATAGTGGGGTGCCTAATCTCAAAAAGTATACCAGTAGCCACATTGTCGGTGATAATTTGTACAACATGTTCTTCTCCCACTTCTTGAATGACTTCCTCCATCATTTCACAAATAAGTTGTGTAGTCTTAACCTTGTCTGAGGAATCCACTGATTTAAGAAACAGTGTACCTACTAGAAAAGATACAAGGAGATTTATTAAATATCTATTCCTCTAATTTGTCCATCCATCACTCATGTTGGTGCACCCTGTTTCTACCCATTATGAAGGAAACCCAGATACCACAAGCATGACATCTTCAACACTTTATAATAGAAAATTTGTCCTAATGCTCTCTGATGAAGGGGCTTTTAACCCTGGACTTACAAAAACAACTATATCAATCATAGCTTGCCAATAAGGACTTATGGCACAGTGGAAAGGTATGTCAGAATAGTACCAAAAGTTAGCAATGGCCTTCCTTTCTTGACTATGGATATTTCTTTTCCAACTAGTGTTATCGAAGGTAGGTTGGGAACCGGGCTTTGTGCGGGGAGAAAAAAAGGTGTTTATGTTTCCATCTCCAATGTTGAATGCATGAGGATTCATTTGGCCTTGAGTTTTACTTGGACTTGGAGGCATGTGTGGGAAATTTGGGAACTGCATTGAGGATTCAATAGAGGGAGATGACAATGGGGTAGTGGAAGAAAAATTGTGAACTCCAGGAGTTCCTATTTCTTTTTTTTGCTTTTATTTCTTTTCATTACGCTGACTCAACATATCAATGGCCAAGGTTGCTTGGTGTTTGACATTTTCATCAATGTTTTTGCAGAGACCTATATCATGGCCGGGCATTTGTGTAAGGTGGTACTTGAATCTATAAATTCCTCCACAACATTTCGCTTTGAAAAATTTACAAAGGAGCTAGGGGTCTCCAAGAATCTTGTCACAATAAGCCCAAGCAAAGTCCTTCTCCCTTAGCATTGTTGTTGTTTCAAACTTGTGCTTAAATTGTGGCTTCTATTTAGAATTGGAGTTGTGCCTTCTATTTAATTTGGCTCCTGTAAAAGATAATAAAAAATTAAAATTAAACATTCCATATATAACTTCACAAAAAACAAGGTTGGTTATAAAGGATATGAGGTTTTGTTAAGGATCAAAGAGGAGTATGTCCAGCAAGACAAGCACATTTCAACCTAATATATCATTATGGACTTGAAACACAATTAGGTATATATGAGGGAATGATACCTAAATGAAATACTATCAACATATATTGCATTGTAATCTTGAATTTGCAAGTTCGTTTCGCATAAGACAATTGAACCAATACATCAATAACATATTATGGAAAAACAAAAATACCCAAAGTTGTGAATGCATGGTTAAATCCTTTGGAATTGGTAAGACATCGACTAATGAAGGAATGATTGATGACTTGTCCAGTGGTTGGTATGAAACCATTTCTTAGTGCATTTTTAAAATCTATCTAAGCCCCATTTATAGGGTTGAAAAGTTATAACCAAAGGAATGTGTCGAACATTCAATTGCTAAACATTGAAACTTGAAACTTTCCATTGAAAACAACATTGCAACTTCAATATAGTAATATACCTATTATTTAAACCAAGTGCCAACATACCTCAATTGTTGAATAGTGAAGCGGATAAGCCTAAATGTAACACACGCAGAAGGTGATGCACGACTACCTGAGGGTCAATATGGAGTATGGATAGAGCACACGCTGGAGACTACCTGATATGGAGTCTGGACTTAGGCTCACGCTGGCGGTTCCCGATATGGAGTCTCAACTGTGTAATAGTGAGTAGTGATTGATTACATAAGGTCTCAATGTATGAGTTGCGAGCCCGAGAAATGAGAAATAAATTTGGGAATGACCGACATTTAGTTTTTAGCAATGTGACATACCTAAACTTGAAAAACTCGTGCTCCTTGAGTCAAGGCCAAAAATCAAATAAATCATCACAGGAATCTACTTTAATCGGCAAGTCGCAAGTCAAACTTGCGTTGACCACAAGTTAAACTTGGTCAACGTGAGTTTGACTCACAAAGATTTAGATCGAATCATTTGGAAAGCGAGCAAATTTTGACTTGTGATTAATCGCGATTGATTGGTGAGTCCCGTTTCGCTACTTGTAACTGAAATCTGAACAGAAAATAGGAGATCTTACAATTGAACCTAATTGTGAATTTTCTAAACTGAAATTGGCCCATCAGCATCTTTTCTATTTGCGGTTGGGTGCATCAACAGAAGAGATTCATTTTAAATCAGGTTCATGGAGAAAATATTGTATGGAAGATGTTTTTTTATGTCGAGGAAGACAGAGTAATATTTTTTATTAAATTTGAATAACAATAGTATATACTCTGTATCTCCCATATCTCATTATTTTTATCTCCTATAACTCATACAGAAAGTGGGTTAATAGTGGACATGTAGCATCAAGCTCCACTCCTTTTAATCCAAAGTTCTACATGCAAACCTTTATGTCACTTGCACCGCAAAGCCTTTGCTATAGAGTGTGGAGTTAACACCTACCTCTGCATGACAAAAGCTACACATACCTCTTGACTTGGTTTTTTTTGCCTTTTGTCCATTATTTGTGTGGATTCTAGGACAACAAGCTCCACATACTTTTTTTCCATACCTCTATGTGAGTGTAACTTTGCACATTTTCTTTGCTTCAACCAATATCAAAAGCATTTGTGAGCTTCTTTCAAGGCATGAATACATCCTTCAATAACGGAAAGTTTCTAAAGAAAAAACCATGGAGTTAACCTTTTCCATTTCAAATATGTTAGGATTCTATTGAGAGTTTTTTAGAGATAATTATTAACTGGCCCTCTACTTTTCCCTTTTTCTTAATATAAACTGCATCTCTTAATACATTTCTAATCAAGACATTTACATCAAATACTGGATCAAAGGGCCAAGGACTTTTCATAAATTCTTCCTTGTCGAGTAGAAGAATAAATGGTCAACATGTCAACTTGGCTCCAATTTCTTGGGAATTAATAATTGTTCTGAAAAATGACTACTCTTGTTTCAATCTAGAACTATGTTTAAGCTTTGAAAATGGATTTTCCTCCAAATTTATCTTGAAATGGTCCTTATTAAAGGCTTCTTTATATCTCCTCCACTAGAATGAATGGCTTGTTTGTTGAAAAGTGTAGCAGAGCTCCCTTCTGAAAAGCCTGATCATCCCATTGTCACCAAGAGGTCCTCCTTTTCCCTAAATTGGAGCCAAAACAACATTGAGTACTTAATTATGATCCAACCTGAGAAATTTTGACTGACACTGCAACTCAAGAGCTATTAAATTTAAAGTGCGCTAATAGTATTCATCATTCTTTCATTGAATAGGTATATTGTTTTTGAATTTGTCATTTGTGCTTGTAGTATGTGGCACTGACCTTGTTTCACGTGAAAGGATTTTTACTCTTGGACTATGACAATGCTAATAAGATTTAGGCCTTTTTAAGTATTTATACCCCATGATCATTTTTGCAAGATGTATGTCTTGTGTGGAAAGAAATAACCATTTAGTTATTACATCCTAAACTAAAGCACTCTTTCTTTTATTAGGTGCCATGTAACGTCCTCTACAAATTGAGGATGAATGGGACATAATATCTTATCCATCCCCATAGGCTATAGTCCTCCATAAAGGGGGAAAAACCCCCCAAAATACCCATTGTTGGACAATTTTTGGGGAAATTGGGCCTAAAAAACCCAAATTTGGGGTTTGGAGTAAGGTTTACTCAATCACTTAAGAATATGAAACCCCTTTGGAAAATCTATAAATAAATAAGGATTGAATTCATTTTGGATCACCAACTGTGGATTAATTCATTTGTTCTTGAGCATTAGGTCTGATAGTTTTTTACCCCTTCTATCTCTTGTCAATTTCAGTGGTGAAACATTCCACCCTAGTTGACATTTCCTTGTTATCTCTCTATTTGGGCACAAGGGTCTCTAGTTAGTCGGCGAATTCTGTTGGATATTGGTCTCTTGTCTTTTTCTGGGCTCAATATTTCTTTTAAAGGTGGATGAATTTGGAGGATAATGTGAGATAGCTTAGTTTTGTTTGGCATACATCTCTCTTGAAGGAAATAACGAAGTTTCTGAGTCCTTAATATCTTGTTTTGGGCAAAGCACTTACCTTAGGCAATGGATTCATTTCTAGCACTTGGAGTAGCGAAAATCTTTGCTTTATTTAGTTTTTGCATGCACAATTAAAAGGAGCACTTCCCTAGTTATTAATTCTCAGCCTTAGCTAAGGAAGCATGTTTGCATATCTCATATCATATTCAGTAGAGGATGACTTTAATTGTCTTGTCTATCCATGCAAGGAAGGTGCATTAGGATTAGGACTTAAGAAAGTTGAGACATTGTTGTACACACTTCCAGATTCATTGTACCTTCTAGACTAAAGGAAAAGTGAATAGTAGTGTTTGAAATTTTTAGTTATTTCCTGATTCAAAGAGTAATAAATAGTGATGTGATTTGAGTTTCATATTTGTGTGCTTTCTGTTACTTTCTTCAGTGGCATGTGCTTCCCTGTTCAGAACAAGGGGTTTTTTAGCAGTATATAGACTCCAAAGCTTCTTCAATGCAAACCAAATATCAAATCATGCCCTCGTACTCCAAAGCATCTAAGGCATGACCCTAGAGAAGCTCCAAAGTAGATCAATGAGCTTTGACAGGACAACTCCAACCCCATGTCACCATACAAGTGTTGACATCACTGCTACAAAAATTACTCTGAAGTGTTGCATCCTACACTAATTCCTAAGATGGATGCCCAAAGGGGTTCTAGAGCGAGGCTCAACCTTCATTTCCAGATTTAAGATTTTTCAAAGGGAATAGTCCCTTTAAACCATACCAATTTTTACACTTTCACAATTTGGCCCTGTTCCTATCAATTTTATATTTTGTATTGAAAATTCAGTCCTATTTTATTTGTTTATTAACTTTAGGAAGAATTATAGGTCAGCTCCAGCAAAATGTCAACAAATTTGTGGCTTAGGTTGGCATTTCTCCAAATACTATCACACAAGTAGATATAATCACACAATTACCTTTTTAGATCTTGATTGATTGAACAAAAAGGTTTGCTGCCTGTGTAATTTTGTCCCATACCTCCACATAAGCACTCATAGATAACAATATTTTTAATTCTTCATCTGTGTGCACAGTAAGGTCCCTTTTGGTTGCTATTTTTGATGGAGAAACCTCTAACAGTACACCTTTTACCACAGATATGTTGTTTTTGGATAGAAATCTCCAGAGGAATCTTGCACCAGACATATAAATGGCTATTGTATATCACCATAATAAGCATTAACATATGAAGATGTGGTAGACCTTAAACTCTGTGCATTCAATCCATTACTTTTTCTTTCATGGCAGATTTCGTTCTGCATAGTAGATGTGTTGTGGCACTTGAGTGTGTTTGCATAAAAAATTCTAAGGCCAAACCCGAATTCTCATGTGTCATGGAAATTCAACATATGCCTTGTTCACCTAATAACTACTTGTAACTCATATTAGGGTACTCATGTATAATCTCAACTCATCCCACTTAACAAGTTACCAAGATAAGGATCATCACATCCAACCTTGGTCTAAAACAATTAAGCAACACAATTTAAATCTTGACATGCCATAGCACCTAACATGTCTTAGAATGCCTTGTCACTATGTGGCATGCGTTAACATCCCCTACATTCCTTGGCATGCTTTGACACTCCCTATCACATCATGGCACTTCCTGACAATATGCCTTGGTAGTTTAGCATACCTTGGCATTGCCTAGCATATAACCTTGTCACTCCCTCCTTAACACACCTAGAACTCATTGAAACTCCCTCTCACACACTCTTATTTGTTCATTTCCATTCATTTTAACCTAGTGCTTCCTTATGTTTCCCTGACACCCCTTAACACTCCCTAGCTCACCCTAACACCTGACACATCGTGGCCTACCACCTTCACACTCTAGCATTCCTTGACACTACATAGTGTACCTTGTCACTCTCTCCTTAACACACCTAGAGATTGCTGAAACTCTTGGTCAAAAACTCTTATTCATTCATTTCCATGCATTTTTACCTAGTGCTCCCTTATTTTTCCCTAGCACTCCTTATCACTCCTTGACACGTGTTATTACACCCTAGCACCTATGATATCTTGGCATGTTGCCCTGGCCTCTAGCATGCTTTAACACTGCCTAGCATACCTTCTCAATTTGTCCTTAACACACCTAGAACTCACTGAAACTTCTAATAAAAAACTCTTATTTGTTCATTTCCATTCATTTGGACATAGTTCTCCCTTGTTTTTCCCTGGCACTCCCAGCTAACACTTCCTTGCATGTGTTGGCACATCTTGGCCGCATGTCACCCTAGAACTCTAACATTCCTTAGAATTGCCAAGAAGGCCTTGTAATTCCTCCTTAACACACTTGGAACTTACTAACACTCCATTCCACACACTCTTATCCCTTCATTTCCATGCGTTATGACCTAGTGCTCCCTTGTGTTTCCCTAGCACTCCCTAACACTCCTTGGCACACATTGGCACACCATGGCACTTGTCACATATTAGTAGGCTTTCCTAGCACTCTATCATCTATTGGCAATGCTTATCATATGTTGTCACTCCCTCTTTAGCACACCTATAACTTTTTAACACTCCCTATCACACACACAGATTCATTCATTTACATGTAATTGAAACGAGTCCTCCCTTGTGTTTCCTTGGAAATCCATAGCATGTGTTGGCGTCGCATCCTAGAGCCTAGCACACATTGGCATGCCTTAGCACTTGGCATGTCTTGACATGCCTAACATTCCTTGGATCTTTCTAACATGTGTTAGCACTTCCTGAAATTCCCTACACACCTTGGCACTCCCTAGTTTTCATGCCCTCACAGATAACCTTACTTTTTTTGTGACTTGGGAACCCAACCAAGTCATTGAAAAAATAGTTTTGTTCCTAGACCAAAGTCTCCCTTTATCTCAAACTAATTTTTCCATCCTCTTATCACAATCGTAGGATTTCCTCCTACAAGTCCTAATATGAAATTCTCCTAACACACTTATTCCTTGGGACACCTAGAATTCACTGACACTACTTGTCATAATCTCTTATTCATTCATTTCGATGCACTTTGACCTAGTTCTCACTTGTGATTCCTTGACACTCCCAAACACTCGTTGACATGCATTGACACTATTTGGCATAGATCAACACACCTTTTCATTCCTTGGCACCCCATGGCACTCCTTAATTATCATGCCCTCATAACTACCCATATTTTCTTTTAGACTTAGGAACCCAACCAAGTCCTGCCTTGACTACAACAACTTTACCAAGTTACATTTACTACAACTAGATTATGCCTTGTTCCCCTAATGGACTAGAAATCATCTTAGGCTTCTCATGTCCAATCTTAACTCATCCCACTTAACAAGTTAGCAAGTCAAGGCTCACATCCAACCATGTGCATAAAACAACTAAGAAACATAGTTTACATCTTCACATGCTATAAAATTTGGCACATATAACAATACATTGGAACTACATGGCACACATTATCATCCCCTACATTCCTTAGCATGATTTTCCACTCCCTAATAGACCCTACCACTCCTTAACATGCCCTGAAACTCTAGCATGCCTTGGCATTGCCTAGCATATACCCTTGTCACTCCCTTATTAACACAATTGGAACTTGCTAACACTCCCTATCACACACTCTTATCCGTTCATTTCCATGCAATTTGAACTATTTCTCCCTTGTGTTCTTGTGGCACTCCCTGACACACATTGGCCACCCTAAGACTTGGCACATCTTGGCATGTCGCCCTGGAACTCTAGCATTCCTTGGAACTACCTAGCATACCTTGTCGCTCCCTTCTTGGCACACCTAGAATTCAATGACAATCCCTGCCACGCACTCTTATTCATTCATTTCCATGCATTTGAAACTAGTGTTCCCTTGTTTTTCCTTGACACTCCATAACTCTCATTGGCATGCATTGGCACACCTTAGCACCTAGCACATCTTTTCATGTTTCCCTGGCCTCTAGAATGCCTTAGCACTGCATAGCATACCTTGTCACTCCCTCCTTAGCACACCCTAAAATCACTGACACTTCCTGTCACAAACTCTTAACCGTTCATTTGCATGCATTATTTTTACCTAGTGCTCCCTTGTGTTTCCCTAACACTCCCTAACACTTCCTAGCACTATTTGGCACACCTTGGCACCTAGCACATATTGGATGCATGTCTTTCTGGCACGCTAGAATTACTTAGTGTTGCTTAGCATACCAGGTCACTCCCCTCTTACCACACCTGGAACTCATTGACACTCCATGTCACACACTCTTATTCATTCATTTCCATGCATTTTGACCTAGTGCTCCCTTGTGTTTCCCTAGCACTCGCTAACACTCAACACACATTGGCACACCTAACTGCAATGAGTTTCACTAACAATCAATCCAAAAACCCTTCCAGAGTCTATCTAGTTACTTTTTCTTCACTAAGATATTAGCGTTAAGTTTATTGTATAGTGTTCAATGTGAAAATATTACTAGGTGTTTTTATCGCGTTACTTGGAAGGTGGCTAAGACATGAGAATGATGTTAAGGTTCTTAAATCTTGGATTGTAAAACTAACCAACAAATATATTACTATAAGATATTTTGAAAATTGTAGTTCTCTAAAGAGATTCATGGTAGTGATTTTCCCATTGGGCTAGACCTGAGAACTTGGTTGTTAATTAGATGTAGAGAAGTGGTAGTTTGATGCCGTAAACGTCAAATGTACAGTTAAACAACATGATGGAAGCTTACCTCTGACACCAGGATTCAGTTTGTTATCTTCATGGTGAAAACCTTGCAGTGTCCAAGTGTGACACCCTCCTTGCAACAACACCCTTCGAGTAGTTACCCAGTGACGTCCTTGCCTTTGATTGCCCTCTCCTCATCTTGTTCACTCTCAATTCCTTCTCCCTTACTCTCCTCTCATTGTGCTCTTTTTCTTCCTATTATCCTTATCCCAATTTCTCTTCTCTGTCTACTTCTCACTCCATCCTTCTAGTTAGTTAGGGCTTGGCTAACTAGATTTTCCCTTTCCTACCATTTGGCCTCCCATTTTCTGCCTATCTGGGATTTTCCCTCTTCCTAGGTTTGTTCTAGAATCGACAAGGTGTGAGGGAGGAGAAAAATCCATTCATGTGTGCTAATAGGTTGCAAAATATCTCCCTGCCCTCATTGACTGCATCAAGGCTTGTAAATATTATGCCTGTGAGTGTCTGTGAGTCTCTTCTTAGGTCTTGGGTTGAATTATTTTTACTTTTTCAACTATATGAGTTGAGCTATATGCTCTTTAACCCCCCCATTAATAGAGTTCCTTATACTTGCATCATGCCCCTGGTATAAAGACATATATATAGGTTATTATGGTATATGTTGAACTTTCGTTATTACCCTCACCTTGAAGTCATTGAGGTTCCATCTAACCCCCCTAGTTAATACAAAGTTCATTGAGTTAGAAAAACGTGCCATAAATAATTATAAGTGGTTATATTAAGGAAGGACCATTGGTTGAAGCCTCATCAATGGAGATTGGTTGATGGTTAGGGTTTTGATTCAATTAGACACTATTCACTATTATATTTGTGGGCATAGAGTAATAATGATCTTCCCCATGTATACAGGGATAACTAAGAAGTGTTTCCCATAATCATGCAATTGGAACTTCAAAATGTACATCAGAGTAACCACACAATATTTATCATATTTATACAATGCAAGGTGATCGAAAAATATTTACTATATATATGTGAATGTACTAAGATCAGGACCATTAATTTAGCATTATATCTACATATTTACCAGAAGACGAGGGTCATTACAACCCCTTAAAAATAACCATAAGGCCTTCCTCTTTTGCATCTCCTTGACCATAAGGTTTTAATTGAAAAACACAAAGTTAATTTAAAGATTTGTAGGTTGAGGCAGCCACTTCAAAACCTTGGATTTAAATATAATAAAAATTTTGAAATTTGTTACAATAATAAGTCCATTATGCACACTCCTCATCTTAGAGTTGGGTAGAGAGGGAAAATACTTGAAGTATGCCAACCTTGCAGATGAAAAACTTTGCCTACTCATTGGTTGGACTCTCCACCACTAGTTTACACCACTAATACACACCAAAAGTCCAAGATACCCATAATATGTTCCCTACACCCAAGGGCTTAGACTACACCTCCATAAAATGTACCTTCAACTTTAGATGTTCCAAAACAGTAATATCCTAAACATAGCCTATTTGTTAGATTTTGTAACTTTCACCCTAACTAACATTTGTTTTTAACTATTTAATCCACTTACCATATACTCTCTCTTGTTTGCACCCACCTATTATACAAGAACACTTATGTTTTTGATACAACCAAGTTAAGAGGGCATGTTTCTTTCTTACACTCAAATGATTTCAATACAACCAATTTAAGGGCATGTGTTTCCTTTTCAAATTCCAAAAATATAACATGTCTATCTCTATAAACTAACAACAAAATCATTGCATAAAAAAGGTAAGCTTAAAATTAAATTAAAATTACATTATATTATTATGATAAATACACCAAATATGGAAAAAATGTTTTCAAACACAACCATAAAAAAGTTGTTATTTTATCAAATACAACTACAAACTTATTAAGCCAGCCTAGATCCATCTTAACCCGTATCTATCAAGTGTCGAGAGGGATCCAATCTCTCGATGTGAAAACCTATTTTTTTTCACTTGATAGAGCTAGGTTGGTTATATAATACTATATAATATCTATATTTGTATCTATGTGTCCTTTTTTTATTCCCTCTCTCAACCCCCAAACATACACACTCTCTCTCCCTCCCTCTTCCTCACTTCCTCTCTCTCTTCCCTCTATCTCTCCTCTCTCCATCGCTCCCTTGTCACTCCCTCTCTCTACCTTTTTCCCTCTATGTCTTTCTTCTTCCTTCCCTCTCTCTCCCCCTCCAAATTCATCTCTCTCTCCTCTCTCTTAATCCTCTCTCTCCCTTTCTCTCTTACCTCCCTCTATCCCCCCCATCACTCTCTCTCTCCCCCCCTCCATCTTTGTGCCTCCCTCTCTATCTCTTTCCCTTCTTTCCCTTCTTTCCCTATCTTTATCCCCACCTATTCTCTCTCTTCCCTCCTCTTTTCTTTCCCTCTATCTATCCATAAATCCCTTGTCACTCCCTCTCTATCTACACCTCTATCTCCCTATGCCTTAGTTCTTTCCTCCCTCTCTCCCCCTACAACTCCATATCTCTCTCCCCCCCTTTCTTCTTCTCTCTCTCCCCCTCCAACTCCATATCTTTCTCCCCCCCTCTTCTTCTCTCTCTCCCCTCTCTCTCTTCCTACCTCCTTCTCTCCATCTCCCCCCATCACTCTCTCACTCCCTCTTTCTTTCTCTCTCTCTGTCTCCACCCTTCATCTTGGTCACTATCTCCCTCCCCTCTCTTCTCTTCACTTTGCTTGCTATCATCACTTGGATCCTTAGTTAAGATAGATCTATGTCGGTTATTACTAATATTTGTATGATATAAATCTCACATCTTTTAATACAAAAGTATTTTCATTTTTTATTTTATTAAAACTTTAATTTAATTTATATGGGAATAATTCTAGTAGTCTTGAGGATAGAGGGTTTATATATATCTGAAAACTAATTACAAACCTTTTCCTATTAGCTTCATATAAAAAATGTTATAAATTAAATTAAAATAAAA
Source organism: Pinus taeda (assembly GCA_000404065.3). Taxonomy (NCBI): domain Eukaryota; kingdom Viridiplantae; phylum Streptophyta; class Pinopsida; order Pinales; family Pinaceae; genus Pinus; species Pinus taeda. The sequence continues at coordinate 277,119 of APFE030192477.1, forward strand.
TATTTTTATTGTGAAATAAGTTATGGTTTTTGGGCATGTGGTATTGATAAGTCATGGTATTGGCCCATGGTATTGAAACAAAGCCTATTTACAAGTTAATAATATCCATGATAAAGTGGGGCTCAATGGTTAAGAATCTTGTCAAATCTATAAAATATTTAGATTGTGAAATAAGATATGATTTTTTGGCATGTGGTATTGATAATCCATGGTATTAGCCCATGCTATTGTAACAAAGCCTATTCACAAGTTCATAATATCAATGACAATGCGGGGGTGGATATCCATGATTAAGAATCCTATCATATTCTTATAAAATATTTTGATTTTGAAATAAGTTATGTTTTTTGGGCATGTGATATTGATAAGCCATGGTATTGTAACAAAGTCTATTTCCAAGTTAATAATATCCATGGTAAAGTGAGAATGAATATCCTTGGTTAATAATGTTTTCATATTGTTATAAAATATTTTTATTGTGAAATAAGTTATATTTTTAGAGCATGTGGTATTGATAAGCCATACTATTGGCCCATGGTATTATAACAAAACCAATTTTTTTACAAGTTAATAATATCCACTGTAAAGTGGGGGGTGAATATCCATGGTTAATAATCTTGTCATATTGTTATAAAATATTTTGGTTGTGAAATAAGTTATGGTTTTTGGGCTTGAGGTATTGATAAGCCATGGTATTGGCTCATGGTATTGTAAAAAAACCTATTGACAAGTTAATAACAAAATCAAAATATAACAAATTGAATTTTATTATTTTTATTATTAATTGAGCCAACATTTAGATTTTTGCGCTCATCCCCATACTTTTGACTTTTATTATTATTATTACTATTATTATTTAACTAAACCCATATTTAGAATTATTTACATACTTACATTACACCTACACATCTACTTTATACTCTATAAATATTGTATTTATTGTTTTTTAGGGAGTGAAATTTTAACATTTTTGAAAAAATTCAGCGTTAATTTTGTTGTAACAAAGCCCTCCCAATTCCAATCATCATTTACGTTCTAAAACAAGTAGTATATTTTCAGTTTTCATAGGGTGGAGGGAAAACGAGTAGATATTTGCACTTTTCATAGGGCGGAGGGAAAATGAGTAGCATATTTTCAATTTTCACAGACGAGAGGGAAAACGAGGGAGGGAAAACAAGATTGAAGAGAGTTGTGAATTAAATTTTCAGTTTTCATAAGGTGGAGGTAAAACTAGTAGCATATTTTCACTTTTCACGGGCGGGAGGGAAAAAGATATTGAAGAGAGTTGGGAATTAAGGTTTTACCAATAGCAGACTGATATCAAACCCCACCATTGGATCTTGAATCCATTAATGGCCCCCAGGTATGTTTCATTTCTAACCCCACCATTGGATCTTGAATCCATTAATGGCCCCCAGGTATGTTTCATTTCTAACCTGGCTGCATTTCCACCCCACTTTTAGTCTTCTTCCACACAGGGAGGAGTACACACACCTCAAATCTATAACCCTGCCATTGGATCTTCAATCCATTAATGGCCCCTAGGTATGTTTCATTTCTAACCTCACTGCATTTCCAATCCACTTTTAGTATTCTTGCGGACAGGGAGGAGTACACACACCTCAAATCTCTGGTTCAAAATTCACTATTTTTTTCATCCTTTCTTTTAAGTTTACAAGTAGCATATTTTCACTTTTCACAGGGCGAGAGGGAAAACGAGATTGAAGAGAGTTGTGAATTAAGGTTTTACCAGTAGCAGATTGATATCGAACCCCACCATTGGATATTCAATCCATTAATGGCACCCAGGTATGTTTCATTCATAAACTCGTTGCATTTCCACCCCACTTTTAGTCTTCTTCCACACAGGGAGGAGTACACACACCTTAGATCTCTGGTTCAAAAATTCACTATTTTTTTCATCCTTGCTTTTAAGTTTATACTTTAATCTCTATGCCTCACTTTGTTACTGTTTGCAGTGATGGCATTGGCATTTGATGACTTTGGGAAGCCATTTATTATAATAAAGAAGCAGGGGCAGAAGACCCAAATGAGAGGTTTATATGTTCAAAATTTCTAACAGTGTGGTCACTAGGGTTGTTATGAGAATACTGCGCACCTCACTCGACTTCAATGGAATAAAAATGAAGCTCTAACACCTCTATGATGATGTCATCATCAGTAAGCTCTTATTCTTTTTATTCATTCTCTATTTTTGGATCAGTGAAAGTGTCCTTAAATTATGAAAATTAGTAGAATTTATTTTAAAACATGTATGATTCATAACTAAAACTTACTTAAACAAAGGTAAGTTGAGTAAGTATGATTCCCCCTTGAAGAGGTTGAATTCTAAGGCTTTGATCTATCTTTTCTATCTTTTCTTGAGATGGTTACATAACATTTGGTATCAGAGCTTTGGATTTTAGGATTTCGCTGCTCCAAACAGGTCATCGTGGCATTTTCACTATAACTTTTTTTCTGCGACGTTTCAAAAGCTAAAAACAAAACCCATTTGAGAAGACGTCACACTAAATCTCAGGTCCGAATGTCAGAGCTTTTTGCGCTATATTTTCAGAGATATAAATCGAGGAAGTTGGTCCTTTTGCAGAATCTTGAATTACATTCAAAACAGGTGACCTGGGGAAAATCATCATAACTTTCTCTCTGTGCATCAGATTGAAATTTCTTAAGGCGGTACAGAAAAAGGACAGACTGTAGTTTCTTGTATATATTTTTTAGAGCCAAAGGTCAAAACAGGGACACGTGGCATGTCGTACAAGTTCACTCTACTAAATTAGTCTATAATCAGGTCACTGTGGGAGATTTGGCATAACTCTTCATTGGAGAATCCAATTGGGGTCAGACTAGTATTATTGGAAAGAGGACACAGAGGGCTACCATAGATCGTAATTTCAGAACTGGATGATCCAAAAGTACAGAGATACATCAGAGGCAATATTGAGCTCCTAGAAAGTGAAAAAAGGTGTGTATATTTTTTAAATGTTTTCTTAAGCTTGGTTTGAAAAATTATTTTGAAGGAATTCAAAGGGCATA
>APFE030192483.1:0-28726 GCA_000404065.3 Pinus taeda
GGGAAGTCACAACATCAAGGTTTGATGCTCAGATCGGTCATACAACTGACCCAATGCCACTCAGGCCGGAGCCTCTCTGTACATTATGTCTTTACAAATATATCAGTTTTACTTAGAAAAAAAAAATTGGCTTAATCTCAACAATTAATTCCCTGTGCTTTTGCTTCAATGTTCTATCTAATTCCCTATACTTTTGCTTAATGTTCTATCCCCACATTATAAACCTTTCTGCATCATTATCAATGTCTTGTTTTCTCTCAAACAAGCAACACTCCATTAAATCCAAATGACCCAAGTCTAAATATTTCTCAAGCCAAATAAATAGAAGGAATGATTGGTTCGAATTCTCAATTTAATATATTTGTGCAGAAAACAATGACCTTTGCTTATAACTATTGGAGTTGTTTAACGAGGTGGAGGAATTTCCTGGACAAAAGTGGTTGGAATCCAAGAAAAAAAATTCAAAAAATCTTGTAGAGGCAGTCTTTGAATCGTGTTTTTGATGGTGGAAATAGATTCAACACCATCAAAAACGTCTAAGACACCTAAAATTTTGAAGTTTAACAACTATAACTTGGATTTACAAAAATCCTTGCCGGATTTTCTTTAAATATGACTAGGATTTCATAACTTTATGGGCAATTCCTCTATCTTGTTAGACTACACGATAACTATTGTTAGCTTTATTTGATCTCAAATGCCATCATTAAGTGTCCTATGTTAAAACAATTCTAAATTACCATAGATGCTAACAATGTCATACAATCAACTTAGTAGGCCCCTCGTAAACTTAAATGTTTAGAATTAATGTACATGCAATAATAAAAAATAAAAAATAAAAAAAATATGTTCGAAAAATATAATTCTTGGGCTCAAATTGATTACAACAATATTTTTCAAGACAGCAAAACTTAACATGTCACTAGTAGGGATTTGAACCTAGGTGGGTAGGATAACATTCATTTTGCTCAACCACCCAAGATAACCCTAATGGGCAATCTAAGAGAAAATACTTTTCATTTTCAACCCCCTTAAAGAGGGATAATACATTTTAAAAAAAAATAAAGAATAATTGATAGAGTCACTTCTATTTAATATTTTTTTTAAACTTATGTGAAGAGTTGTGAGGTAATATTGTCAAATTTTTGAAACCATAACGAAGAGTTTTATATTAACAAAAATGTGTTTCCTGGGACCCAACAAAGTTCTAGAATTACATAGCTATTTAGTTGCTAGTTGAAATCATCTAACTAAGCAGAAAGTCAGTCTTTTGTGTAGTCACAATAACAAAATTACAGAATCCTAGTGGTGAATATCTTGTAATTTATGCCCAAAATATGATGAAATTTTACTTACATGTAGGCTAAAATAGATGAGGGGATGTTGTTAACACCTTGAAGGGTATTAGGTTCCATAGGAGCAACTTCTACATTTAAGTCGAGAAGAGAAAGGGAAGGTGAGCATATATAATTTGCAGAAGGAGAGTAAACTTGAGTCCTACATAGGTCAATTAGCTTTACTTCTTCAATTTGATCCCTTAGATAGTTGATTACATCTTTCACCTTTTGAAGTTGTTGCCTTTGGTATATCCAAGCATTCATTATGGAGGACGACTATGTTTCCAGTTTACAATACTTTAGTTAAAGCTAGGCTATATTGTCTTGGAGGTTAAAGATCTCATGGGAAGGAAAATATGGAGTTTTTCTCATACCATCTCATGCATGCATCACCATCTTCGATTGAGGCTCCATGAAACTTCATATGAACTAAAGAAACTTGACAAACTGACATGTTGGGGCCTTTATCAACATTATTTCTATTTAAAGGGTTGAGTTAAGAAAATACAATGACCCATACAAAATGGCATGTCCCACCTCCATTAAATTCCTAGCAAGGTTCAAGAACAAGGTTAGTAGGGATTCTATGAAACCCAACCAAAGGGGTGACTTAACTTTATCCTTTTTTTGTAATGTTTCAATGTAGTGCCTCCTTAAATTTACTATATTTGCAGTGTGCATCACCATTAACTCATAAAACATGATTAAGATTTGATATCACTTGGGAGAATCTATGATCATCGATGAAGGAATGGAATATGGAATTAAGTAAAATAAAATTGATTATGCAGTAGGGTCGTAGGTACCAATGAGAAGTTCTACATATGTTTCATTTTCAAATCCTGCAACTCTCCTTGTATCTTTCAATCCACAAGCATTGAAAGAATACCAAGAAAGAACTTGTCCATGTACATATGTAACATTCACAATGGATTGCTAAAACTTGCTTTAACTTAAATAAATCCTATGTGTACTCAATGTATAGGCTTTTCATGATTGTATTAATGAAAGAGAGAAACTTTCCATTTGTCTACTTGATCCCAAGCAACACAAGCTGGCGAGTGTTGATGTTCCAAGTGTGGTGAATATCAATGAATTGGGGAGAAAATTCTTGCCATTGATTCTTGATATTTCCTTGACATTACATATGGCTACATTGGCTAGTGCATTTTCCTTATGCCTATTATGCCTTAAAACATGGAGGGTTTGGAATTCCACAATGAACCAAGAGTTATCTGAAACTCTTTAAAAATAAACTTGAGTCCAAACTTTGAAGGGAGGGTTCCAAAGTGTGGATGCTTAATAATGAGAGTTGAATCCCCCACAATAAGTAGTTTGCAAATGCTCAATATGGTTTCTTCTTTAATTTCTTGTAATAATGCATATGCCTCTGCTTGGTTGTTTGTAGCTCTTCCTAGACTCAAGGAAAATACTAGTTCTTCATGTCCTCCAAGGTACACTACACTTGCTATCCCTACTTGTAATAAGATGAAGGTGTTATACTAACACATTTTAAAAGATATCTTTGAATAATGCACCCTTATTTAATATTAAATAATTGTAATAAGATGAAGGTGTTATACTAACACATTTTAAAATATGTCTTCAAATAATACACCCCTATTTAATATTGAAGAATTTTTTGTTGTCATGTCCTATAAACAAAAATAATAAAATAATAAAATAAAATTCTACTATATCATTATATGTTTATTAATTTTTGTTGGGTAGTTAAGGTAAACTTGACTCAGTCAAGTTACAAATGGTTTTTGAGATCCAGGTTTATGAGAACCCATGGTATTCATGTGGAATATAACATATTTAAAGGAGGGAATTAAACCAACAAATTAATAATTATAATTAATAATTAAACCAACCTAAATTCATCTTAAATCTAGATCTACCAAGCACCAAGATGGATCAAATCCTTTTCACTCTAAAAGAGGCTTGTACCTCAAGAGGTTTGATCCCTCTCGTTACTTGGTAGATCCGGAGTAAAGATGGATTAGGTTGGTTTAATCAAGGTAACTGTATTTTGATGGTGCTCTCCACATATTTTACTTTGTTTCAAAATACATATATCATAATAAATAAAAAAATTCTATGTGGTTCACGGACCTCAAATATTAGTGACTGCTACATCCACAAAATATTTATACCGTGCAGATCCACTTGAAGGGATCACTTCCTATCGGCTCAACCACGAAGACTGACCCTGAGAGTCTCAATAGAATTGAACATGTGACCTCTCAATAGCAAGGGTTCTTTAACGATAGGGACTCGACCAATTGAGCTAACCCTCGAGGTCACATATACCATAATGATTTTTTAATTTTTTCTATGTGGTTCACAGGACTCAGAGATCAGTGACTGCTACGTGTACAACATATTTGTACTAGACAGATACACTAGTAGGGATCATTTCCTGTCAACTCAACCATGTAGCCTAACCCCGAGAGTGTCAAGAGAATTGAACTCATGTCCTCTCAATAACAAAGGTGCTTCAATATTACTGATGTATCGGCAATTGAACAATGCTGAAGCGATTACACAGTAAAACAAGGCATGAAACCCTAGGCGCCGCTGCTCGAACCTGCGTTAGCCACTATAGGCTCGGCCACTGACAGTCCTATGGCATCAGCTGCAGGAGGGGAGAGCTCTGCCTCCCCTCCACTGGATAAGCCCACCACTGACAAGAAGCTACCGACAGAGAATCTGCACTATGCAAACGCAGACCCAGAAATGGCAAAAGACAAGCCAAGGACGCAAGAAGAACAGTCGGCCTCAGATCGAAATATAGAGGACGACGCAAGCAATAGTAGGCACAATACGACGAGAGCAGCTCAGACTAAAGTTACCTCTGCAACCTGTATTCCAAAAGCAGCAGACTCGATCAAGGTCGATCTACCAAGCCACCGCATCAATGGGGAAATCCAATATATGCAGGACTACGCACTCATTGGAAAGTTCTTGGGATTCTGGCCCACCGAAAAAGCCTTACAAGGATGGATCGCCTCAAAATGGAAGCCCAAAGGACAAGTGACTCTACAGCTTGGCCCAAAGGGCTTCTTCACAGCCATTTTCAACTGTCTAGAAGACAAAACAAGAATATTCGAAGGAGAACCGTACTTCTTCAACTCTTCAGGTTTATATCTCACGGAATGGAAACCCCGATTCAATCCTGATAAAGAGGACTTCAGTTGGGCCCCTGTATGGATCAGAATGTATTCCCTTCCTGTGGAGTACTGGCGAGAAGAAACACTGGCAGACATAGGCAACAAGTTGGGGACCTTCATCAAAGTTGCAACTGAAACCAAGACGCGCAAATACACCTCATATGCCAGGATCTGCGTCAAGATGCACCTAACCAAGACCCTAGCAGACACGGTAAGTCTCTTTCACGATGACTTTGAATGGAAGCAGACTTTAGATTATGAGCACATCCCTTTTCGTTGTAGGAAATGCCATGAACATGGCCACCTCTTCCGTGATTGTCCATTAAATGTGCAGCCCAAGGCTCCTTCCAATGAAACCAACACGGACCCAGATGGCTTTACAAAAATCCTCAACCGCCAACGTCATGCAAAGAAAAACCAAGAAAATCCGCCTCAAGCCTCGAAGGCGAACCCCCAAAACCGCTTTTCTGCTCTCGCCACATATGATCCTCAAACCAGCCCCAACGCAGATGACCCAGATCAGATGCACCCAACCTCGCCCAAACTCAACCGCTCAACCCCCCTTCTTCCTCCGATCCAGCCTCCTCCAAAAATGTTGACCCTCCCTCTACAGAAAAATCAGTCTCTGTTTCAGAGCTCGGACTCCCAAACCTTTCCAAGGGGAAAACCATGTTGAATGAGAATCCACAGGCTTCAGAAATGGATCTTGATGCAGCCCTAGCCTTGAGTCTTCATGAAGATGCAGTGGGAGAGGCCCTCATTGCCTCTAATAATATGGAGGAAGATCGAGAAGATGTAGATCTAGAAGAGTTCAACATCTCCAAGCTTGACATCTCCAAATTGGAGACAGCGTGCCAGCAAAAAGAGTATACCTCAATCCCTCCTTGGCAAATAGACAAAATCGAAGGAGTCCTAACAAGGGTTCAACATCATAAAAGTCTGGGCATCCAAGGAGGAAGTCACTGGGATGGAAGGAAAATCCTTAAAGAAACAAAGAAAAGGGGAAGAAAAACAGATCTACAAAGAACAATAGTAGTTGGAGAACTACTTATGGATTCGGGGCAATTCCCCAAGTTGACCAAGTTTTACAAACCCAAAGCTCAATCTCCATGAAGCTCATCTCATGGAATGTAAGAGGACTCAATAGTCCCTCTAAACACAGAATGATAAAAAACTTGATAATGCAAGAAAAACCAGCAATAGTCTTTCTTCAGGAAACAAAATGCAGCAGCACGACAATAGATAGTCTCAGTAATAAAGCTTGGGCAGGCAGCAGTTCAATCTCAGTAGACGCCTCAGGGGCTTCTGGCGGTCTAGCCATTCTATGGAACCCGCAGATTGTGTCTCTTGATAATTTTCACGCTACTCTGCATCTCATACAGGCAACATTCCACCTCATCGGAACCAAGATCCATGGGCATCTCACTAATGTTTACTTCCCGCAAATAATTCAGCAAAAATTGGACCTCTTGGAAACGATCTCCCTCCTCAATGAACACAGACGCTTCCCTTTATGGATAGGCGGGGGCGACTTCAACATAATAAAATCTATGGAAGAGAAACAAGGGGGGCGCACCAGGCTCGACAGTGATAGCAGCGGCTTCAAGCATTTCATTCAAAATAATCAGCTCATGGATGTATCAACCTCCAATGGTATCTATACCTGGTCGAACAGGCGTAAAGGAGCTCACTATATTGCCTCACGACTAGATCGGTTTTTAATTTCAGACAACGCTATCCACCTCGGAGGCGATTTCAGTGCAGCAATCATCCCACAAGGAGGCTCGGACCATTGGCCCATTCTTCTCCACTGGTCCAGACCAAGCAATTGCAGCAATAGACCCTTCAGATTCGAGGCCTTTTGGCTCTTAGACACCAAATTCAAGGAAGTGGTAAATCAAGCCTGGAAATCCTTCATCCCGCCGGCAGGAGCTAAGATGTACCAGTTCCAACAAAAGCTGAAACATCTGAAGCAAACTCTTAAAATATGGAACCGAAATCATTTTGGCAACATACAGGAAAGCAGACAGAAACTGGAACAGCAAATGAAAGCACTGCAACAAACTTTCATTTTGGAAGGACGCACAGAAGAGCAAATTCAACAGGAGCAGGTCCTCTGGAATCAAATTGAGGAACGTCAAAAACAAGAGGAAATTCTATGGCGGCAAAAGTCTCGAATAAGCTGGCTTAAAGAGGGTGAGAAAAATACAAAATTTTTCCACAAATCCACCATCCAGAGGCGCATGCACAATAAAATTATTTTTGTCGACAATCAGCAAGGTGAAAGAGTAGAGGCTCATGAAGATATGGAGAAAGAATTTACCGGATACTTCAAGGACATTCTAAAGGAACCCAGCGGTAATAGGGATGAGGCAATCCGGGATATCACACAGCACATTCCTAAAATTATCAATGAGGATCACAATACTCAATTGCTCCAGCCAGTTTCACTAAAGGAAGTAGAAGAGGCGATTGCTCAGCTCAAAGATGGCAAAGCGCCCGGGCCAGACGGATTCACAGCCAATTTCTTTCACGAATTTTGGGAACTCATCAAAACTGAAGTATGGGAGCTGGTGGAAGAATCCCGTAGCATGCACTGGGTCCTCCCGGCCTTAAATTCAACCTTCATTGCCTTGGTGCCCAAAGAAGCGGCATCAAACAAACCTGAGAAGTACAGGCCAATAGCGCTTTGTAATGTGATTTACAAACTCATCTCAAAAGTTATTGCAAATCGCCTCAAACCGCTATTACCCCTGCTCATATCTCCAGAACAGACGGGGTACGTTGAAGGCCGGCAAATCATGGACGGAATAATCTTATCAAATGAAGTCATACACTCATTAAAGATGCTCAAGAAACCAGGTATGCTTCTCAAACTAGATCTTTCCAAAGCCTTCGACAAGCTAAGCTGGAATTATATTCACAAAATGCTGTTGGCTTTTGGCTTTAATGCAACCTGGACCAGATGGATCATGAACCTCATTACCTCTCCCAGTTTCTCAGTCCTTCTGAATGGATCCCCCTCACCTCCCTTTCACCCCACACGTGGCATCAGGCAGGGGGACCCCTTATCTCCGTTCCTCTTCGTTCTAATGGCTGAAGGCCTTAGCAGGCTCCTCAAATCAGCTGTTTCCTCCCATGCTCTCAAAGGTATATCCCTTCATGGTCATGCTCCTCAAACGCATCAGCAATTCGTTGATGACACTATGCTCTTTGGGCACCCTTCAGTAAAAGAAGCCTCTGCTTTCAATTCACTTCTATCCCTCTTCTCTGAAGCCTCTGGTACATCCATTAACGCTGCAAAATCCCAACTCTTTTTCTTCAACACTCCCCCCTCTATGCAAAGCAACATAGCCCGAGTACTGGGATTCATAATCTCCCACCTGCCCTCTAAATACCTGGGCGCTCCCCTTTCCGATTCAGCAATTAAGCAGGTATCCTGGAGATCGCTACTGGACAAATTAGATTCAAAGCTCTCTTCCTGGACTTTCAGGGCTCTAAATCTGGCAGGTAGGCTCGTTCTCATCAAATCAGTCTTACAAGCTATGCCGCTCTATCTCTTTTCCATCTTAGCAGCTCCAAAAGGTGTTCTAAAAGCTATACGCAATCTTCAGAGAAACTTTCTCTGGGGATCTACAAGCCTGAACAGGAAGTGGGCTCTTGTTAAATGGACAGAGGTATGCAAAACCAAGTCAAAAGGCGGGCTAGGTCTTCGGGATCCGCTGCAAAGCAACAACACCATGGGAGCTAAAATCTGGTGGAACTAGGTCTCCAAGCCCAACACCCCCTGGGCCCAACTATGGCAAGCCAAATATGCCAGAGGTAGCCAATGGAATGACCTCATCCGAATCAACCCAACTTCGCAGGGATCACTCATTTGGAACAATGCAAAAACACAAAGTCGCTTCATTCAAGATCATAGCTTTTGGGAAATTCATTCAGGCAAAGCCGCCAGATTCTGGGAAGACTCATGGCAGCAACTTCCCAAACTAGCCAATTTATTCCACAAACCTCTATGGCAGGTCCAAATGAATCAAGGAAGCATCCCTCTGGTACATTAGTTCTGGCAGCCCTCTCCAACCCACGACTTTCAAACGTGGAAACCGGCAAGACTATGGCAAATAGATTGGCAGGGAGAAGAATATACAGACATTGATCAGGAACTCAACAATAGGAAAATCCGCCTCTCCTTTCAGCAGGACAAGCTCAGATGGGGCTATACAACCAAAGGCACCTTCACCACCAAAGAAGCTCATCACCTGCGCTATTCCAACCTCCAGGCGGATAAAGATCAACTCTGGGAAAAAGTTTGGCAAGCTGGGTTATGGCCCAAAATCTCCACTTTTCTATGGCTACTCAGCAAAAAACGCATTCTCACCTGGGACAATCTGATAAAAAGACGATTTATAGGGCCATCTAGATGCCCAAATTGCAACATAAATTGTGAAACCATCAATCATCTAATGGAAGAATGCCCATTAGCAAAGCAAATCTGGGAGAAAGTCAAACACTGCAATATGAAGGCACACCCCAGGATGGAGGACATAACAGCAAATATAAGGACCTGGGCCAAAACTCCGTTTAAAAGCAGGATCCTCAACTCCTTGTGGAGCATCTTACCTGGCTTTCTATACTGGACCCTATGGAAAGAACGCAACCATAGAATCTTCAATAGCACTTTCAGATCCATAGATGACCTCTGGATTCTTCTCAAAAAAAACATTCAAGAAACTCTGGCCATTAGAGTATGGAATGATAATGATATGCCAGAAAGCCATCAGGAGCGCTGCATTCTGAAGGAATGGAATCTTGAACTCAAGTCCCTAGTCACGACCACCACCAAACCTTCCACCAGATCCACTTCTCCATCTTCTTGGTCCCCTCCTATACCCAACTCCTACAAGCTGAACTTTGACGGCGCTGCCAAAGGCAACCCTGGCCCAGCAGGCTTCAGAGGAGTTATCCGTCGACACAATGGAGAAGCAATACAAGTATACTATGGCACAATGGGTACAGATACTAACAATGCAGCGGAGCTAGAGGGTCTTTGGAAGGGAATATGTATAGATGAACAGAATCACCTCTCCCCTCTGGAGGTTGAAGGCGACTCTCTTGTACTAATAGCAATAGCTAAGAGAATACAAGCTGGAGCTAAGGCCGTCAAGGTAGCAAAAAGCTGGAGACTGCTAAGCCGTCTGGAAGCCTTGGAGGAAAATCTCCATACCTCCCACAATTTATCCTTCCATCATGTAAGGAGAACAGCCAACCAGGTAGCTGATCGGCTAGCAAATCAAGGGGTGTCACAGTCAATACCTTACTTTTCAGGCTCCCTAGATACAGTTGAAGATGCTCAACTCAAACAGGACTGCATCTCTTTGGTGCAAAAAGACCTCCCCTCCCCGGATGCGGGTGCATGTGAAGGATGAGCGGCAGGTGGCTCGTCACATGGGCAGCTGTCAGCCCGGACGAGCCACCATAAACCAACACGCCCAAGCAATAACTGCGAAGGAGGATTTAGACAGCGGGAGGACCAGTTCGGCTCCAGAACAATTCATTACGACAGGGATTATCCTTGGGAAGTCAAATCGGGTTAAGGCGCCATTCAATGCGCAGCCTGGAACAAGGAATATGGCGACCCATAAGTGCGTTCACCATGTTGCATTCCCGCATTTCTCAAAGGGACATGAGCAAACTCTGAAGGCGACAGAGCATACTCTGGCAAGGTGCAGGCTTTCACCAAGGATATTTGTCAAGAGAGGCAGTTGTAGAATGCCTGAGAGGCAAAGGATGAGCAGTCGAAGAATTGGCTCGAGGGGCCGTCCTACTACACAGAGGCCCGCCACTTCACCCTCCTCCTCTGTAGATATTCCTCCTGAACCAGGCAGCAGTCCGCGTTGAACAGTTGGCCAGCGAATTGAAAGAGACAGGGGAGAACCCATGGAATGCGGTCACCGGGAACATCCAGCAGTTAGATACCGCATCCCTTGCACATTGGAGAATAACACGCTCATTGTTTCAGTCACTGTTGAGCACTGCAGCGACCTCCGGAGGCCACGGGACAACCTGACAGTGCCAAGGGTGGATATGCAGGTCCCCAGGGTGGATTTGAGACAACCCATTCAAGCTGACGAGGCCGGTCCCAGCGAGCCCGCCCAAGGAAGGATGCGCCCAGATGTGGAGGAAGATAAGAAGCTCAAGGGGTTAGCGACGGAAGACGAGCCTTACCTTACTGATGAGGACTAGCTCAGAAGCCTCTCCGTTCTCTCGGCCAGGAATGCTACTCTCGGTCCATCTCTCTCTGTTTTACTCTGTTTGTTTGTTTGTCAAGGCGTCAAGGTCCACCGCGAAGGTTTATGTGTCGTCAATGTCAGTCTACGTGTCGATTATGTCAAGTTATGGGTCCATCGTGCCAAGTTATATGTTCGCTGTGTTGGCTCAAAAGCCTATTGTGTCGATTACATGCTGGTTATGTAGGTTGGAAGAAACTGGTTCCTTTTTGCCAGATGTTCTGGATGGATAGTCATGGGAAATTCTCTTCGGAGAAACAAGGCTTCGGCCTTTTTTGTAAAATTGGATGTAAATTTTGGTTTTTTGTAATATAAATTAGTGCAGTCTTACGGAGAAAAAAATAATATATATATATGTTGAATTTTTCCCACAAAAATTAATATAATTTAGTGAAATCACATATTTCAATTGGGGAATGTGTATCATTTTATTGCTTTAAAGATTTTTTTAAAATATTGAATTTAAATTGGATTAAAAATATATTTAAAATATTAAAAAAATATTATCAAATTTAAATATACAGAAAAATAAAATTACACTAATAAATATTTTTCTTAATTTATATAGATTTAAAATCAAAATAAAGAATAGAGAATGATTAACCTAATCTCTTTAAGTCATAAATTCAAAATAAAGAAAAATAGATTATGGAAGATTATTAATATTAACCAATTATAATAAAGATTATTACATTGAAATTGATTTGCAAAACAAAATCCATTATAACCTAATCAACTTCCTTATCTCTTTAACCAAATTACTCATTTTCTTTGCTTATGCCATTCACCATTAATGTTGATCTTTTGCTCCTATGTAACTCGTTCGACAGTTGCAGCAAAAATGTTCATCTCTACATATAAATTTGTTCATAAAATTTGTGTTTGGCATATGAATGACTCTATTCATTATGACTTTCCAAAGGAATATCGATGCTCCACTCTTGTGTTTAGCATTGAGAATGATTTCAGTGTGTATATGTGTAATGAAAGCAAAGTGCACAAACATTCCCTGCGATGCTCAACTCCTCTTAGCAATCAAAAAAAATTACAAGCAAAGTGCACAAATGTTCCACGCGATGCTCAACTCGTCTTAGCAATCAAAGAAACTTACAATTACGTGTCGAAATTCCTTCACGTCTGTCTAAATTGTCAGCTTCTTGGATTGTAGCAGTTCCATTGACTGCACTTCCTGGATCGAGATCCAAATAATTAACATAAGCCATGTATACATAAATCTTTTGCATATATACATAAATCTTTTGCATATAATTAAGGTAGTGCTCATGGTTGATGTTGTTCTTCCAAACCACTTTATCTTGTATGTCAAAGATTTTTCCAAATTTTTCCAGCTTTGTGAGGGAAGGGCATTGCATTAGAAGGAATCCTATTCATTATCCCTCCCGGAGGAGAAAAAAATGTGTACGTACTCCTTCGAGGATGTCGAACAATCCTTGGAGGCCTGATATGGGCAGTGGGGTTACTTCCATATCTGACTTTATTTTGAAGTGGACTTTGTTGGAATAGTATCTTTCTGTCAATTTACTCACATTAGCAGTCCCTCCTATGAAGGACGTGGACTCGATCAAGCTCATTTCGCTACATGTTCTCTGCCATCTTCAATAAATTCTCCTTACATTCAGATACATTCCTTGGAACAATGCATTCATATTCTTTTTCGTCCCTCCTTCTACGTTAATGCAAAAGAACTGAACACACATGAACAGATCCTCTTCCACGAAAGTCATGTTCTATTTCCATCGGTGGATGGTTTTTTTTGATAGAATAAATAACGATCCTATAACAATTGAAAACTAACTTTAATGCGGAATAAACTTTAATGCCAAAGAAAAATACATCCAGCCATTGATGTTAAACACACTTCAAAACCAAACCTTCTGCTAAGCTTGAGGCAGTCCCTTATTTTGTTTTCTGATGTGTTTACATGCGTTTGTTGGCTTGACCAAAAACCAGTAGTCTCAAAGACCTCCTTGGATGGATGCACGCAGGAAAGAAATAATAGATTACAAAACTCACCTGCTGACCTTCTTCCTTCCAATATCAAAACTTTACTTGGCAATTAATTGAGCTTCAACATTGAAAAAGATCCCACTGACTTGAGGTGTACCCGCAAAACTTTGACTTTGAAGTGTCGCAGATACTTCTTTATAATGTTTACGACCCTACTTATGAAACAATTTGCCAAAATCCGCTCACAGTCCTTCCTAGATAAATAACAGTGCGACACGATGCTCGGAATTTCATGAGGAAATATTCGCACAACGTGCTAGCTTTCTAACCAGTACAACCAAAAACACAAATACGTGTTATGTGCACTCCAAAAACACAACACAACAGAAAAGGAGAATAGAGAGACCAGAATGCAGTGCGAAAGGGGAAATTAAAGCCTTCAGGAATATCTGTAACCTTCCAAGCTCTGCTCACTGTTACTTGATGGTGTAAAACTGAAGGGAATTGAGTTAGTGAGCTTGGGGACCAAACAGAAGAATTTATAGCCAAGCTTCCATAAAGCTTTTGATGGCTATGTGTCAAGTGTTCCATAGATCATGGTAGAGAACTGTAGAGGGAGTAATGGACCACTCTAGGAGCTCCCAACAAGAAACTAATTAATTGAAGATAGTTTCCGTAAATCAAGGAAATTACTGCAATGTTTTTCCAGAATTTTTGGAATGGGAGGCAGATGGTTTCCTAATCATCAGAGCCATTAAGGGAGACGAATCACGGCAGTTACGGGAGCTAACCTTCTCCCACTTGGTCCATACTTCCAAACTTAATGTCTCATCTTAAAACCCATTGATAATCTGTATTAAGTAATAGATACATGAATCATGGCAATAAGTCCTCTAATGACGAGTATTATCTTCCATGTATTACTATGTATTTATTTCTAGTAGAATTTATGTGGCAACAATTTCTTAATGAATAAACCCTATGTTTATTCTTGGTCCTACATAGATGAATTTTCTCAAATCAAATTAAGGTGCACATAAATATGAGAAAAACATCACAATAATTAAGAATTTCATTAAAATAACATTGTCCATACAATGAGAAACTACATAATGGAACCAAATCCCATATTCATTACATGATCCTTGAATTTAAATGGTGGCATGCCCTTAGTCAAAGGATCAGCGATCATCAACTCAGTGCTAACGTGCTCAATGACCACTTTCTTTTCTTTAACATGTTCCCTTATAGCTAAATACTTAATGTCGATGTGTTTATTTCGACTCCCACTTTTCTTGTTTTTAGCCATAAAAACAACAGCTGAATTGTCGTAATATATTCTCAATGGCTTAGGGATAGAATCCATAATGCTAAGCCCATAAATGAAACTCTTAAGCCATACACCATGTAAAGTAGCCTCAAAATAGGAGACGAACTCGACTTCCATAGTGGAACTGGAAATCAAGGTCTGCTTGGCACTCCTCCTTGATACAGCTCCACCGGCCATCATAAAAATGTATCCTGATGTTGATTTGTGTGAATCAACACATCCAGCAAAGTCAGAATCTGAGTAGCCAATTACTTCCAAATTATCTATCCGTCTATACATAAGCATGTATTTTTTGGTTCCTTGAAGGTACCTCATTACTTTCTTGTAGCTCTCTAGTGGTCTAAACCTGGATCACTCTAATATCGTCCCAACATTCCCACAACAAATGCAATGTCAGGTCTTGTGTAGACCTCAGCACACATTAGGCTTCCGATAGTAGAAGCATATGGAATGTTCTTCATTTGTTCCCTTTCAAAGTCGTTCTTCGGGCATTGGTTCAAATTGAACCTATCACCCTTCACAATGGGAGCTACACTTGGTGAACCGTCCTTCATCCGAAATCTCTCTAAAATTTTATTAATATAGGTTTCCTGTGACAGACTCAAGATGCCTCGAAATCTGTCTGTATGGATCTTAATGCCAATGACAGAAGATGCCTCACCCATATCCTTCATATCAAAATTTTTAGAGAGGAATTGTTTCACCTCATGTAGCAAACCATTATCATTGGTTGCTAGCAAAATGTCATCCACATATAAAACAAGAAAACAAATTTTACTCCCACTAACTTTTGGGTATATACATTGATCCATAATGTTTTCTACAAAACCGAAAGAAGAAATTACATTATGGAATTTCAAATACCATTGGCGGGATGCTTGTTTTAAACTGTATAAGGATTTCTTGAGCTTGCAAACCAATTGCTCACCATCACTAGAGGGGAATCCTTCAGGTTGTTTCATGTAAACCTCCTCCTCTATATCTCCATTGAGAAATGTCATTTTCACATCCATTTTTTGCAACTCCAAGTCAAAATGGGCTACTAATGGCATAATAATGTGCAAGGAATCTTTCTTAGATACAGGAGATAAATTCTTCGTGTAGTCGATTCCTTCTTGCTGAGTGAATCCCTTAGCAACAAGTCTTGCCTTGTATCTCTCAATGTTGCCCAATGAGTCTTTCTTTGTCTTAAAGACCCATTAACATCCAATGGCTTTTACACCATTAGGCAACTCAACAAGATCCCATACTTCGTTACTCATTATAGAATTCATTTCTTCCTTCATGGCATCGTACTATAATTCTGATTCTTTGCAACTCATGGCTTGTGAAAAAGACTTAGGATCATTTTCATCTCTAATGTTGTAGTCAGATTCTTGCAGATACACAACATAATCTTCAGGAATTGCTGATCTCTTTGGTCTAGTAGATGTTCTTAATGTTGTACCATCATCTTCCTAAGAAGTATGTGGTTCAACTCATTGTTCAAAAGTTCTTGGCAACTCTTGAACTACCTGATCTACTGGAATATCGTCGGCAGCTTATGGAACTTTAACAATTGGTTGTTCAACACCAGTTTGTACTTGAGGGGTGTTGTGAACAGTAACCAATCTATCACTTGAAGTGGAAGGTTGAGATTCTAGATGATCCTTCTCAGAAACTATTTTCCTGGTTTGATCGCTCCCACTGATCAAGTCATTTTCAAGAAACTTTGCATTTCTTGATTCCACAATCCTAGTGTTGTGAGATGGACAATAAACTATGTAACCTTTAGACCTTTTAGCATATCCAATGAAATCCCCGCTAATGGTTCTTGGGTCCAGCTTCTTTTCTTGTGGATTATATATTCTCACTTCAGACGGGCATCCCCAAATGTGCATATGGTTGCAAACTCGGTTTCCAACATTTCCATAATTCAAATGGCATTTTAGGAACAACCTTGGTTGCAACTCGGTTTAATATATACACTGTCATCTTAAGTGCTTCAGTCCACAAGGATTTAGGAAGATTGGAGCTGCTAACCATACTCTGCACCATGTCCAATAATGTTCGTTTTCTTCTTTCTGCTACACCATTCTGGTCGGGTGAACCAGGCATGGTGTATTGGGAAGCAATCCCATGGTATTGAAGAAATTTTGCGAATGGCCCAGGTGCTTGTCCATCTTCTGTGTATCTACCATCCACCTCTATCTGATCTCACGATCTTAATTTGCTTCCCGCATTGTTTCTCTACTTCAGCCTTAAAGATCTTAAAGGCATCTAATGCTTCACTCTTTTTATGAAGCATGTAGAGATACGTATATCGTGAGTAATCATCTATAAAAGAGATGAAGTATCTCTGACCATGTGAGTCCATGTTTGGACTACATATATCAGTATGTATGATCTCTAATATGTCTGAACTCCTACTGGCACCTTTCTTTGACTTGTTTGTCTGCTTTCCCTTTATGCAGTCCACACAAGTCTCAAAATCAGTAAAATCCAGAGTATTAAGTACCCCTTCATTTACCAATATTTTAATTCTTTCTATGTTTAGAGGAATCTTCATTAATAACACATCTTTTAGTGCCAGTGTGAACATGCATTGAATCATAAGTGACATTGTTTTGTAAATTAATGCAGTAAGGACCATTAGACAAAATACCATTCCCAACACAATCAGATTTATAAAATAAACTGAAAGATATTTCTAAAAAGTTGAAGGAATATCCAAAAGGTACAAGCCTTGAAACTGAAATCAAGTTTATAGAAAAACTTGGAACATAAAAGGTCTTTTATAATTCTAAAACAAGGCTACTACTTAAAGTTAAATAGCATGTTCCTATAGCTTCCACATGTGAGCCCATCTTGTTTCCTGATAAGATGCTTTGCTCACTTCCCACTGGCTTCCTTAGGCTTTGCAAACCCTGCAAGGAATTCGAAATGTGAATTGTTGATCCAGAATCAATCCACCATGTTTTAATATTGACACTAACCATATTAGATTCATAACAAACAAACGAAATTGGATTACCTTTGTCCGCAAGAAAATTATGAAATTTGGCACATTCCTTCTTCATGTGTCCCTTCTTTTTACAGAAGAAACACTTGGAATCCTTCTTGATATCAGCTTGGGGAGGTACTTTACCTTTCCCTTTCCGATTGGCTTGAGATTTTCCCTTTCCTCACATTACCAACATTGCACTTTCTCCTAGTTCCATCACAAATCTCTCTTCCTCTTGAACACACATGGTCATGAGTTCATTAATTGACCATTTATCCTTATGTGTGTTGTATGAGATTTTGAAAGGTCTGTATTGGTGTGGAAGGGTGTTCAGGATGTAGTGCACCAGGAAGGACGTCGATATTTCAACCTCGAGTTTCTTGAATTGAGCCACAGTGTCCCTCATTTGCATGATGTGCTCGTGCACACCTTTCACACTGGTGAGCCTCAAGGATGAGAACTTCATGATTAGGTGCTTGCTAGTGCCTTGTCTAAAGCGACGAATTGATCATCAATGGATTTCAGCAAGTCTCGGACCTTTTCATGTTGATAAACAGAACCACGAATACCAGCTGAAATTTTAGTCTTAATGAACATCATGCTTAGGCGATTAGATCGCTCCCATCGTTCATAAAGCATGATGCCCGCTGTAGTGCTGGTATCAGTGAGTGCTGGTGGTTCATCTTTCCTAACAACATAGTCTATGTCCATCCACCCCAAATGAAGGAGAAATCTTTCCTTCCAGACCTTATAGTTATCTCCCTTAAGTTCAGGGATATCGGAACGAATTTCAGAGAAATTTGCAGGTTGTACAACTGCATAAAATTAAAGATCACATGCTTATGTTAAAGTTGAGGCCTAAATAAAATTTCATGCTTTACCAATGTAAATCATGCTTAAAATTGAATCTAATGACATAAAAATTGCCTGTTGGCTAAATTTTCAATTCAAATTATTCACTTAATTCATAATTCTAAAGGGTATATTATGATTATAATTCGATATAAATTCTATCTTAGATTTGAACTTTATGATAAAACTACTAATTCATAATTCTTGTGGGTAATTTATGAATATTTTATCCTAACTAATGATATAAATATAATAAAAATTCTTGTGGGATAAAATTTATTATATTTAGTATAATTAATTACAATTAATGCCTAAATAATCTTTATGTGATCCTAACCAATCATATATAATATTATTTAATTAGAGATGTTGTGGCTATTCTCTAATCAATTAAAATTATATGGATCACTAGACATTATTTCTTACATAAAAAAAAAAACAAACCTTAATATGAGAATAATGATAATTTGCATAAAAAACTAAAATATTCGTGCATAACATTCTTTAAAAACTCTAATTAGGTTCTGTAATGGGAATCTAGTATGTAATGCATTACGTTTTAGTGAAGAGTCATGAATTCCCCTGTATATTCTAAAAATTCTTTATATGTCAAAAAAAATTCATTATTTATAAAGCCACTCATTGATTTCACTATATTCCTCTTTTTACTCAAGTAAAAACAAATTGTACAATTGAGTAAAACACACGAAATCAAGAAACTCCAAAAAACCCTCATTTTAATGGTAAACACCAAGGCAGAGATAAAAGATGGGCTCTGATACCAAATGATAGCATAAATAACGATTCTATAACAATCAAAAACTAACTTTAATGTGGAATAAATTTTAATGCCCAAGAAAAATACCTCCAGCCATTGATGTTAAACACACTTCAAAACCAAACCTTCTGCTAAGCTTGAGGCAGTCCCCTCTTTTGTTTTCTGATGTGTTTACATGCGTTTGTTGGCTTGATCAAAAACTGGTAGTCTCAAAGACCTCCTTGGATGGATGCATGCAGGAAAGAAACAAGAGATTCCAAAACTCGCCTGTTGGCCTTCTTCCTTCTAGTATCAAAACTTTACTTAGCAATTAATTGAGCTTCAACACTGAAAAAGATCCCGTTGGCTTGAGGTGTGCCCGCAAAACTTTGACTTTGAAGTGTAGTGGATACTTCTTTATAATGTTTATGACCCTACTTATGAAACAATGTGCCAAAATCCACTCACGGACCTTCCTAGATAAATAACAATGCGACTCAATGCTTGGAATTTCTTGAGGAAGTATTCGCACAACGCGCTAGCTTTCTAACAAGTACAACCAAAAACAAAACTACGTGTTACGTGTGCTCCAAAAACACACCACAACAGAAAAGGAGAATAGAGAGACCAGAATGCAGTGCGAAAGGGGAAATTAAAGCCTTCAAGAATATCTGTAATCTTCGAAGCTCTATTCACTCTTACTTGATGGTGTAAAACTAAAGGGAATTGAGTTAGTGAGCTTGGGGACCAAACAGAAGAATTTATAGCCAAGCCTCCATCAAGCTTCTGATGGCTATGTGTCAAGTGTTCCACAGATCATGGTAGAGAACTGCAGAGGGAGTAATGGACCACTCCAGGAGCTCCCGACAAGAAATTAATTAACTGAAGATAGTTTCTGTAAATTAAGGAAATTACTACAGTTGTTTTCCAGAATTTTTGGAATGGGCGGCAGATGGTTTCCTAATCATCGGAGCCGTTAAGGGAGCCGAATCACGGCAGTTACGGGAGCTAACATTCTCCCACTTGGTCCATATTTCCAAACTTAATGTCTCATCTTAAAACCCATTGATAATATGTATTAAGTAATAGATACATGAATCATGATGATAAGTCCTCTAATGACGAGTATTATCTTCCATGTATTACTATGTATTTATTTCTACTAGAATTTATGTGGCAACAATTTCTTAATGAATAAACCCTATGTTTATTCTTGGTCCTACACAGATGAATTTTCTCAAATCAAATTAAGGTGCACATAAATATGAGAAAAACATCACAATAATTAAGAATTTCATTAAAATAACATTGTCCATACAATGAGAAACTACATAATGGAACCAAGTCCTATATTCATTACATGATCCTTGAATTTAAACAGTGGCATGCCCTTAGTCAAAGGATCAGTGATCATCAACTCAGTGCTAACATTCTCAATGACCACTTTCTTTTCTTTAACACGTTCCCTTATAGCTAAATACTTAATGTCGATGTGTTTATTTCGACTCCCACTTTTCTTGTTTTTAGCCATAAAAACAACAGCTGAATTGTCACAATATATTCTCAATGGCTTAGAGATAGAATCCATAATTCTAAGCCTAGAAATGAAACTCTTAAGCCATATACCATCTAAAGTAGCCTCAAAACAGGAGACGAACTTGGCTTCCATAGTGGAAGTGGCAATGAAGGTCTTCTTGGCACTCCTCCATGATATAGCTCCACCGGCCATCATAAAAATGTATCTTGATGTTGATTTGCATGAATCAACACATCCAGCAAAGTCAAAATCTGAGTAGCCAATTACATCCAAATTTTTTGTCCGTCTATACATAAGCATGTAGTTTTTGGTTCCTTAAAGGTACCTCATTACTTTCTTTGCAGCTCTCTAGTGGTCTAAACCTGGATCACTCTAATATCATCCCAACATTCCCACAACAAATGAAATGTCAAGTCTTGTGCAGACCTCAGCATACATTAGGCTTCCAACAGTAGAAGCATATGGAATGTTCTTCATTTGTTCCCTTTCAAAGTCATTCTTTAGGCATTGGTTCAAATTGAACCTATCACCTTTCACAATGGGAGCTACACTTGGTGAACAATCCTTCATCCGAAATCTCTCTAAAATTTTATTAATATAGGTTTCCTGAGACAGACCCAAGATGCCTCAAAATCTATCTCTATGGATCTTAATGCCAATGACATAAGATGCCTCACCCATATGCTTTATATCAAAATTTTTAGAGAGGTATTGTTTCACCTCATACAGCAAACCCTTATCATTGGTTGCTAGCAAAATATCATCCACATATAAAACAAGAAAACAAATTTTACTGACACTAACTTTCAAGTATATACATTGATCCATAATATTTTCTACAAAACCGAAAGAAGAAATTACATTATGGAATTTCAAATACCATTGGCGGGATGCTTGTTTTAAACCGTATAAGGATTTCTTGAGCTTGCAAACCAATTGCTCACCATCACTAGAGGGGAATCCTTGAGGTTGTTTCATGTAAACCTCCTCCTCTAGATCTCCATTGAGAAATGTTGTTTTCACATCCATTTGTTGCAACTCCAAGTCAAAATGGGATACTAATGCTATAATAATGTGCAAGGAATCTTTCTTAGATACAGGAGAGAAAGTCTCTGTGTAGTCAGTTCCTTCTTTCTGAGTGAATCCCTTAGCAACAAGTCTTGCCTTGTATCTCTCAATGTTGCCCAATGAGTCTTTCTTTGTCTTAAAGACCCATTTTCATCCAATGGCTTTTGCACCATTAGGCAACTCAACAAGATCCTGGACTTCGTTACTATTTATAGAATTCATCTCTTCCTCCATGGCATCGTACCATAATTCTGATTCTTTGCAACTCATGGCTTGTGAAAAAGACTCAGGATCCTTTTCGGCTCCAATGTTGTAGTCAGATTCTTGCAGATACACAACATAATCATCAGGAATTGCTGATATCTTTAGTCTAGTAGATCTTCTTAATCTTGTACCATCATCTTCTTGAGAAGTATGTGGTTCAAATCATTGTTCAAAAGTTCTTGGCAACTCTTGAACTACCTGATCTACTGGAATGTCGTCAGCAGCTTCTGGAACTTCAACAATTGGTTGTTCAACACCAGTTTATACTTTAGGGGTGTTGTGAACAATAATCAATCTATCACTTGAAGTGGAAGGTTGAGATTCTGAATGATCCTTCTTAGAAACTATGTTCCTGGTTTGATCGTTCCCACTGATCAAGTCATTTTCAAGAAACTTTGCATTTCTTGATTCCAAAATCTTAGTGCTGTGAGATGGACAATAAAATCTGTAACCTTTAGACCTATTGTGGCCAGCAACAACCCCCCTTCTTATATAGTTTAATGACTAATACTAAATAAGTGGGGACCCTTGTTCAAAAAATTTAAAAATTAATTAGGGCTTGTATTTCCTGTTTGAATAAATTTACTATCATAAACTTAGGAGAATACCCTCAAAAAATCTTAAAAACTTAAGTTTTATAATAAGTTAGAATAAAATCACTCCTTAAAGATCGTCGCATCACAAAAAGGTAATGGATGCCTCCTTAACGAGCGAAATCTTAAAGTTTCGAAATCGCGATGCAAAATCATGCATCAAAAAACCCTCATCGCATCGCATGCTTTGAATATCACTTAAAGCTGAAATGCCTCAAACCACCGATATCTCACAAATCGCATTTCGTAGAAAACATAGCAACGAATGATTGTCATACGCAACGAATTAGCGATATTGCGATTCCGCGATATTGCGATCTGCAATATTGCGAAGCAAATCGCAAAATCGTCTCATCACAGATCTGCAGGGCTCGCTGTTCGAAAAATATTTTTCCATAAATTGATGCCCAATTATGTGCGTTAATGATAATTAATGAGTTAGTTGGCAATCATTAATGAAATATGGTTCTGATCTGATCGAGGAGCCATTTCACGTAAGGTGATATATTTTATATGTTTTTTGGCATTTAAAGCTTTCCCGTCACCTTTTTCTTATCGTTACTCTTACCTCATTTGTAAACTACAGGAGAGAAGAGTAGAGAAGTATACATAGTAGTGTTCAAAATATCATGGGAAATAAGGGTAAAGCTCCGATTTTTGAAGACAAAGAAATGACGCCCTTATACACGGACACCACATGTAACAAAGATGCTGGTATTACTATTTGGGAAGGCATGTACAGTCTACTCGAGGAAGAAAATCCCAAAATGGTGGAGGCTACAGCTACTGCAGGCACACATTGGTCTTCTGAGGCGTCTATTACAGAACTAGCATGCTCATTCTTACACAGGATAGCGGCAAGGCCCAAAATTCTTCCATACATAGACATGGTTAAATGGGTACTAGATAGTTCTGATGTCACAAACAGACAATTTAAGACTCTGGGTCAAGAATTCACAGAGTCGTTATTTCCACAAAATTTAAGGTTTACATACCCTAACAAAAAGCGCGCAAGAGGCAAAAATCGCACCAGGGAAGCCCGGATCAAGAAACTGAGGCATTGCTAATCGCGCATTGCTGGGCAAAACCCCTCAAGAAGGAAAGCGTCTAATCGCTCAGTCGCCTGTAAGCCCAGAAATTTGTAGAAAAAAAGTGCTAAAAGCGAAAATCAAAACCTGAACTCTAAAACCAATGGTATTTATCAAGGATATTGGCAAGTGGTATGTAAATATCTACCAAATGTACAGCATCTATAGACAAGCTGGAGACAGAAGGCTCAAGAAACGGCAGAACCCATCAAAAGATTAACCAAGTTGAATTGGGATTCTTACTGGACATACTTGGTAAAACCACACAACCAGTGCATGACTCTCAAATGTATCATTAATTCTGCCGAGAAGATGTCGCCAGCTCTTGCCGATTCTGTTTTCGCAGGACAGCTAAAGTCGGAAGTCGGCCAGCCAAATCTCCTCAAGCAAATGCTGAATCCTTGTGACTACAAAGAACAGATACATAGATAGTTAGTTGTTACTTTTAGTTTTAGATTCAGTTTTGAGTTTTAATTTTGCTTTATTTTTGCCTGAAATGAGGACGGTCATTTAAACCGCATCCTACATTTTTGTAATAAATTATTTTTAGATTTAGCTAGTAGTATTTAAACCCTTCTCATGCATTTAGAGAAGGGTCCTGAAATTTGTCAAAAACTTATCCTCAGAACATGCACTTTTGCACCCTCCGAGGAGGTTTTGATGAATCAATGGAATGGGATTTATTGATATCTGCGTTTAATATCTACTACTGATGTTGCACTTTTGTACTTTTAGTAGATGTTGGATTAAGAAGAGATAAATCATTATCGCTTGAAGCTCATGAGTAGAACTAGTTATAAATGGTACTTTTATCTCTTAACTGTTTCTGCTTATGTGTTAAGGTGATATTCATGTTCAGTTATTTATATATGAATGCGTGAATGCTTGAGTTATCATTTGGCACTTCTGTACGGTGATAGCTATTTATTTGTGCTTAATATATGAGTAACTTATTATGCGATATGTTTTTCACAATTGTTTTGTCTAGCTTTTTATACGAAATGGTTTATCTTTATTGAATTTTTTTCTCATAGCAGTTGAATGATCTTTATTACCAATTACCATTTGAAATTATTTTAGATCGCATAACAGAAAGATTAAATCCCGGGTTAGTTTTAGAATTAGATATTTCTGTTCATTAAAATGCAATTGCATGTTGATTAGATTAGATTTAGAAAACATTTTACTTAGGAATTATTAGGAAGGAAATATCAATTCTCAACAAACACACACACATAGATTGGGAAACTGGTCCCATATCCCCAGCCATACCCACTATACCAAACGGAAAAGGAGTTGCTAATCAAGGTCCGCATTGGGTGGGTATCCCCTTTGTTGTAGACCCAATTTTTAGGGCTTCAACATATTTGGCGCTAGAAGGAGGGCCCTAAACTGTGAATGGCAAGCAAGTCTAAATCAAAATACCATTCTGAGAGTAAATCGCCCTCACCATCTCCCCCGACTTCTCCATTGCATTTAGAATCTCTAAATCTTGAACCAGAAGTCGAAAGAACAACAACCACTGCCACAAACCCAAACACTTCAGAGAAATCTACTATTGAACCTCCTGAAATTGAATCTTTGATCCATAAACTTCAGCGATTTGCCATATCACCCCAAATATCTGAAAAATCTCAAGGTAGTGTGACTTCACAATATAACCCTGCTCATCC
Source organism: Pinus taeda (assembly GCA_000404065.3). Classification (NCBI taxonomy): domain Eukaryota; kingdom Viridiplantae; phylum Streptophyta; class Pinopsida; order Pinales; family Pinaceae; genus Pinus; species Pinus taeda. Next base: position 24,914 of record APFE030192483.1, read on the forward strand.
TCTTACCAGATTGAATAGCGAAAATTTTGATATTGAGCCAACTGAGTTACCTCTACCTACAAGGAAGAGAGCAAGGAAATCACCTAAAGGATCTGATAGCGAGACTCTTTCATCATCGTCATCCATCTCAAACTCTCCACTGTGAAGTCAACCATCCACCCCTCCATTTCAGATTATTGTCCACCAGTCCACTGGAACTTCCACATCTCCTTCTCAATCATCTGGAATTGTAATATCCTCATCTTCCCAACCACAGGGATCATCTTTTGTGCTTTCCTCTGTTATTAGTTCAATGATGGCCCAAACTCCATGGAATAACCCAAGGGCAGTCTTAATGCCTAGGCCCTTGAGTTAAATACTGACCCATCCTAAAAAATGGCTGCCCAATTTCAATCCTAAAGCAGCCATGCTAGCAGAAGAACATATAAACAACTTTATGTTATCTATAAATCTCAATGGGGTTACTAATGAAGACGTTGTTGTCCGAATTTTCCCTTACACTTTGCAAGGATCAGCCGGATCATGGTATTTCTCATTACCATCTGGGTCAATTACTAGTTGGGATATCTTCCAAGAACGATTCTTGACTAAGTTCGGTGATGACAGGTCTACTGCGAAACTAATCAATTACCTATCTAACCTTAGGGCTGAGTCAAAAGAACCTATCAAAGATTTTAATTCACGTTTCAATAAACTGTTGAACAAAATTCCTACTGCTTCCAAGCCTAGCGAAGAAGTGCAAAGTGAATGGTACATCTCTACTTTGCCATCAAACATAGCAATCTTCGTTGATAGGGCTAACAAAACCACTCTAGCTGATAATATGAAGGAAGCAATAGTGGTAGAGAAACGTATCATAGCCCTAAAAAAGAAAAACACCATTGATGAACGAAAATCTAAGAAGGTTACTTTTAAGGAAGATCCAAAGAAAAAACAATCAAAAGACCCATTCGATTTAGAAGGGTTGCAGAAAGTTTTGACAACCATGTCTAACGAAATGGTTGACATTAAGAAACAAGTAGCAGGGACTTCTTCTAAAAAGCCTTACAAGCCTTATAGAAGAAATCCTTCAACTGATTCAAAGCCTCTCAATGCTATTACAAATGTTGAATCAGAAGAAGAAGAAGAGGAAATGGCTACTGAAGAGCCTACCGATGAAGAAGAAGTTGTAGAAGTACAAGGTATCTGGGATTTCATCCTCCTAGAACAAGAGGATCAAGAGGCATCATCGGTTAGTACTAGAAGTAGAAATCAATTCGATCCTCCTCAACCTACTCCTAAGCCAAAGAGCACAAGCCTAATGCCTAAGGATAAAGTCGCATCAAAGAAGATGTTACACAATAATTTGTCACTGCCTTCACTCCCAGTCCTTTTACTGTGTCATGTGTCCAAATCAAACATGCTCATACTAAACAAATGCTCTCTTACGTTGCCAATTGACCCACTTTTCCTAAGTTATCTGCCTCATCATGACTGTGGACTTAATATACGCGCTGAACGGCGGTTGTAAACAGTGCAACCGTGCTTCTAGTGCGGAAGTACATCCGTTTCCGCGACGGACCGATTTTATGCCCCGTTGCGAGGCTATTTTCTATATCTAGCGATGGTCTAACTGGCTACATTGCTCATTAGCGATGTCAGCGCTGAATATTAGTTACGGACCCACAATGATCCAGATTAGGCGAATTCGTTCCAACAGTCGGCCTTCTAGATGACTCCAGACCTGGTTGTTGGCATATTTTGTGTCACCCTTCCTTCTCTGGTATGGAAGTTCCATCAATTGTGCTACCTTCCTTGGGGATAAGCTCTCTCTTCCACCTTTCATGGAGACTCCTTCTCCTATTTAAACACTCACCTTTGCTATGATTAGCTAGTTGGTAAATTCTTGGATTGAGCAGTGTTGTTAGTGCTTTTGAGTTTGATAGATAGCTGGTGTGGGTGTGACAAGTGTGAGAGTGTTGATAGCTTGTGGAAGGTTTTGAAGTGCCCTTGACTTTATGTAAAACTTATGAGTGAGAGAGAGACTTTGTGTTTTGGGATATCCATCTTCAAAGAGTGAATGCTTGAAGAACATGCTAGTTGGATTCCTCTGAGAAGGCTTGCGACGTCAAGACTTTGGTTGTAAGCTTGCTCTTATTTCATTATTAATACAATCAATGATGTTTTCCTATGTCTTGTATGTAATTTACTGGATAGCTCATGACTTCTTGACTTTGTGAGTAAATAGATCATTGTTGTTTTCCGGTTATGTGCTTTGTTGTATTTCCTTTGCATTGTTTCAATTTGATCACTCATTAAGGAGAAGGAAGCGAAAGCTGGAGCAGCGCAACAAAACTCCATCGACCACCTGTGGAGGTAGGCCTCCAACTATGACTGTTTAAGGAAATCTATTGTTGATCTGTCCTTGTTTGTGACTAGACCCACTCTAGGGCTAGAGGGGTTGCCTCTGTCCGCAGAGGGAACACTTTCCTGCATCAAAAATTAAAGACTCCACTGGGGAGTCTGTCCTATGTTCTTCTTTTTTCTCTTATTTTGGTTTTGATTTTGGTCTCTCTTGAATTTTGGGGATTAATTATCAGTCTTTTGGGTCACCTAGATCGATCTGGGAAATCCCTCTGTTGTCTGTTGGATTGACTGGTTCTTGTTTGGGAGTTTTTTGTTCATTTGTCATTGTTTTGAACATCATCAAGGATACAAGTTTAACAGTCGCATTGTCATCGCGCTCACTCTTTTATAAAATCCTGTGCATCGCTTTATAATGTCACATAGTCACGACCACCCTGAAAATCTGTCCATCATGGAAAAGACGTGTACTTCCTCGATGACGTCGCCCTGTTGCTACAGCTAATTGCTTATCAGTGCTAGTTTCTTGTGTAGTTCCCACGACGATTCCTATAGAATTGATTTTGTCAATTCTGCCTCCTGAGTCCACCAGTCCTGTTGATCCCTTGCTTTTTTCGCTTGCTTGGTAGTTTGTTTTTCACTGTTTACAGTTGAAGCACTCTTTCTTTGGCTTTGTTGAATGAATCTTGGATTTTTGCCTATGTGACCTACTTCATTATTTCAAGTTTCTTGAATCAATTGGCTTGGTTGCTGGTTTGCTCAAGGTTCGTTTGTAGCTTTCTTATTAATTTGATTGAGCCTTCCTCATTGCTTGTTTCTGGTTGATTTTTAGTGACAATTATTGAACCGATCTTTGGTATTGATTCGATTTCTTTTCACTACCAAACATAGATCACGATTGTTTGGATCAACTGGTTCTTTCACACTTGCTTGATTGTTTCTTTGAATTTAAAACATCAAAAATCAAAAGACTGCATTTATTTAGCGTGTGAAAGTGAAAGTGGATTTGCATTTCAAGGTTTCATATTTGAAAGCGAATGATAAAATCTCTCATTAGTAGTACCCATGCACTGTAGGAATTGATGTCTGTATGCATTGTGTGATTTCACTTGCTCATCTTGGTTTTCTTGGTTTAGGAATGATCTCTCTACCTTCCCGTAGGTAGGTGTTCATTGAAGTAAAAGGATATTTCATTCATTCTAGCTGCATCCTAGGTTTTGTTGTATACATACGGTAAGTCTTGAGAACTGAAACATAATTCAAGATCAACTTTAAAATGAACTGAATAAGCCTAACAATGCATTGGAACATCATGCACACTATTTAGAGGTCTAGGCTAGATGTTAAACACACATGGTGAACGAGAGAAAATATGAAAGATAAAGCTTGCATTACATTTTTATTAACAATAGATGTACATTTATAGTACAATATGGTGACCGTTGGGATTCACATCCCAAGGTCCCTTGG
>APFE030192485.1:0-19024 GCA_000404065.3 Pinus taeda
ATATTTGGAGAATCTCTAATGAGATTATATTATCTGGTAAAATCATGGTGAATATGTTGTAGTCATATTACTTTTTATTAATAAAAAAGTATAAAATCATAAAAGAAAATTGACATATATGTTTACTAAAAAAACATACAGACTATATTTTTGCTAAGATTATGCTGTAGGCCCAAAGTTTGGGTTAATAAAATAAAAAAATATTTTAAAGGGAGTGGGCCAACCCCACGAGTGCCAAGCAAATAAAAATGTTAAAAATCACGCAACTTTAAAAGCATCATCATACCATACATCGGGCCTAGGCCTACACCGACTTCGACATCACAACTAGCCCGACATTTATATTGTAAGTTGCTCCTGAGTAAGTGGTTTTGAAAATTCAATGTTGGGGTGATCAACAACTATGATCAACCCCAACAACACAAATGGATGAAACCACTTACCATCAAGGGTGCCCTCAAGGTTGGTTTCCACATCATCACTTCCACGTCAATCCACTTCATTCCACGTCAACAACCACACTTCCACATCATGTACCAATGCTAGCCACCACGTCACCCTTTCATACTCTTTTGTCTCAACTCTCCATTACCTTATTTTTTCCTTCATTTGTCTTTAAAAAACCCAATTTCGCTCATTTCTTCTATTTTATCTGCCATTTTCAATCTAGATTCTAACTTCTACTCTTAGCGACCATCAACAATTGACTCCATCATCAAGTCTCTTTAGAACTACCCAGTATTTACTATTTAGATTCTTAAACTACCTCGTGTTTTTGAAAGAAAATCTAAAAATGACCAAAAAACCCACTTTATCCAGTTCTTCCACCCATATTCCCCTAGTGGACATGCAAAATGATATTTTCGACCCTGCTTTTCCATTAAATTTATTTGAAATCCATCAAAACCTTCTAGCTAGTCAGTTTGAGTAAAAAAATTCCTAAAGAATAGTTAAATCAAATTATTCGCTCCAATTATCCCTCAAAATTACTTTTTCCCAGAATTCATCAGTTGGTTAACCTCATCTTTAGGCCCACATAAATGTTATGTAATGAATTCCCTTGGTGAAATTTGTTTGCACGTGTCTTCCTTGTTGATTCAACAAGCCCTTGGTTTTCCACAATCTAATAATTACACTGCATTTTCCAATGAAACAATTATGTTTGTTTGCTAGAGCCTTCCAACAAAGCATAGAAGTAAATTGTATAACTTAGTTTTGCCTCCAAATGCAATTCCTCTGCTAGAGTCTACAAAATTTCCCATAGTTTCTTTTTCTAAAAGTGCCAGGCCAATTTTATCTATAATTATGGGAATTTTGGGAAGAGATAATGCCACAATGATTTATTGTCAAGCCTTAGGGCTTTTACATATAGTGATGCAACCTAGAATTGTGTTGGATATTCCCACTTTTTGGGAACATTCCATTAATATACAAATTCTCAACTTCAGTATTTTTGAGTGCTTTAGGTTTCCTTCCTTGATGGTATACCTCTTCCTGTATGTTGATTTTGACCAATTCATGGATTTTGGTATGAATGTCATGGATATCAATAAGTAAAAGTAGACAATGATAAATTGGACTAATATGATCAAGCATAGAAAGAATAATCAAGACTTCTCTTTTTACATTCCTTCTTTCATGTCAATTGTCTATAAAATCATTAGTAATACCACTCCTTCGAAAATTTTACCAAAGGCTCAATCTCTTTTACAATTGGGAAAATATTTGGAAATTGGAGATTGGTTCTCATTCGAAGAGTATGTAGAACTAAGATTATATGGAAAAAATATCCCACCATACAAGCTTCCTTATTTTGTACCCATGAGAATATTTGCATTGGAATTTATTAGAAAAAGCTTGAATGTATATGAAGTACACTTTTTCCCAGTTAGGAAAGGATTTTTGTTTAAATTACTTATGATTGTTGGCCCCTTTATTATAAATAATAGACAGACTGCAAAGGAGACTAAGAAAAAGGTTGCAAGGTATGAACTTTCAACAGGGGCAGAAGTGGCTCTATGATCCACACCAGGTCATTTCAACGAGGAGTTTCGAAATATTCTATGCCCATTATATCCATGTAACAAAGCCATAACTTGAGAAATTGGAAAATTGCGGCTTGGTGGAGACACAAGAGAGTATGGAGGTAGAAACCCCTCTTCCTACTAAAAAGGGGTTGAAAAGAAGTGTTGTTGATGTCATGGATCTTGATGTAGAAAATTCTCAGGGAAGTAAGAAAGCAAGAATGACAGGAGGTGAGAAAAAATTTGAACAATTCATGGAAAGAACTTCAAGTGAGGTTGGTTTTTAGTTGATACTGGAGGGATGAAGTCTACACCATCATCTCCAATTCCAGATGAAGAAGAAAATAATTCATTGAATGTTCTAAAAGATACCTATTAAAAAATTGAGGAGAGCAACATGGAGATAAAGTCTAATGATATGGCTCAGCTGGAAGCTCAATCCATTTCTAGTTATCAAACCAAAATTCTTTCAGCCATGGACATGGAAAGAAATGATTTGATATTTTCTTTCACTCACCTTGTGGCCCAATCAATTTCCTCTGATGTAGATTTTAGAAAAAATAATTTATCCGTTAACAATGAATAAATTCCATTTCCAAATAAAATAAACTTGCACAAGAAGACATGGGAGAGGGAGTTAATATATAATGATCTCAACAAAATATCACTAGCAGAAAGCAAGACGAAGGCTTTATTGAGAAAGGTGATAGATCAATTAAAGATGGAAATGGCCAATTCCCGAGCTATTCATACTCAGAATGAAGAGTATGAGAAGTTGATAATAAAGCTTGGGGTAAACCTAGATGATAAAGCAACAATTCAGTCCCTGATTGAGAGTGCAGAGTTTGAAATCCAGTCTTTAAGGAGGAAATTGAAGCTACCTGCAACAAAGCATGTTCAAGCTCTAGAATGGGCCAATATCAAAAAAGAAAAAGAAATCCTAACTCATGAGTTACCTGAAATAAATAAGGGAATAACAATTCCTAAGGAGAGAAATTTAGATCTACAATAGAAGATAGAAAATCATGTCTACACAATTGTAGTACAACCTTATTCTGAAGACCCAACTGAAAATCCTATTGGTGTTATGACAGAGCTAAAGATCTCAAAAGATGGATTGAAGAAACTGCAGAAAAGTCTGGATGGTGTAAAATAAAAATTGAAGTAGAAGGAGAGACAACTAAACATGGCTAGAGAGAATGCAATTGAGCATCACAATAAATACAAGTCAACATGTAATTAAATCAAAGAACTAAAAGAAAATCTAAAAGGGAACATGTCTCTTATTCAAGCAAGAGAGAACATCTGGAATGATATCATTTAACAAATCAAAGTAGCCTAAGATCATATGGTAGTCGTAGATAAATAAAAGAAAATGCTTAGGGCCTCAGAAGTAACCAAGATGGTGCAAAAGAACATGTACAAGAAACATGAAAAACCATATTGTTAGAAGTCACGGAATCTGTGGCAGCTTTTAATTCTAGTTTTCACAAGAGTGTCAGAGCAGGGTTACCTTCATGTTGGGACGAACAAGGCAACCTACATTTTTGGGAACAATATGAAATATTCCTTATCGAAGCAAAAAGTAAGATCAATGCATATCATGAGAAAACAACAATTTTGAAAGGAGCTACAATTGTGAAGTACTTGTAGAGGGAATTCCAGTTTTTATGGTTAGTCAAAACTTTATTCACTGAAAAGCCCACATAGACCAAGGTAACCAACTTAAAAATGGTCTTCAACATAATGTTATAGTGCCAATTCTTGACTTGACCCTATGAAAGAAGTATTTGAGCTTGATTTCACTAATGAATGTTCAAGTTGTGCAACCTGGAGCTTCATTAAGTGAGCCCGAAATTGCACAAGAGTCCCAAGTTATCGAATTATTATTTTTAAATATTTTCAATTTTTGGAAAATGTCTCATTTTTGTAATTATAAGAGTTATAAAGTTTAAATAGCTTTTTTAATTTTCATGAGGACCGAATGGTTAAGAAGTAGTTGTGACAGTTGACAATTTTGATAACAATTTTCAATGTAAAAGTTTCTTTAAAAGAAGATCAAGGAACCAATTTTGGGCTTCCTACTTTGGCCTAGAGACAAAATTTTTGATGTGAAATGTACAAGATTTTCTTGGAGAAGTAATGCAATTTCAAAGATTATTCCAAATATCTATTGAGTATTCCAGGTTTCTTGTTCTATTTAAGTCATTTGTGTACTATTATTCATCTATGTACTTAGTTTAATTGTTTAATTCCACTTAGTTTACTAAATACACTTATTTTACTAAATGCATATATACGATTTATCTTTCATTGTTTTTGTTCCACTTTAAAAGTTCCACACTTAGTTTAATTCATTTTTTATTTATCATTTAGTATGTGACGTGTTATGAAAAACATGATTATTAAATTCAAAACCTTCCATCAATCAAATACAATTGAAAACACTTATGATAATGTGGATTTTCCTTCCACTTTGGGAATGATTCAAGCTCTAGGGTTGGTCTAGTTTTATATTTGGGAAAGTGGAGACAAGACTCTATATAAAAGAATGTTGGTCTCATTCCAATAGGTATCTTACGATGAATGCATAGGAACCTAAAATCCTAAAATCTAAAATCCTCCATTGAACCCAAAATCATGGTTTGACACAATTCTTCTAATTTGAAATATTTTGATATGTTTTCTTGGAAGTATTGGTTAGCACTTAAAGTAGTCCATATCTTGTTATAACACCATTTTCATTACGATTCTCTTGAAAAGGATATTGCTTCCACATTGTCTAGGTAAAGAATCCACCTTATTGATACAATTTTGATGAATCTAAAATACCTTCAATATGTTCTCCATGTATCAAGACTTTCTTGCAAAAGTGGTCTACTAAACATTTTAATCTCTGAAAATTGGATTTTAAAGTTCTTGGACATTGACAATTGTTCAAATATTGAGGGTATACCACACACATGGCCTCCAATAATTCATCTAGAGGAAATAATTGTTTTATCTCTGATGATAGCGATCTTGAAATTTCTATCAAATTCTTTCCCACTAAAATCACAATATTATCAAATTGATATCTTGACAGGAGGTAATATTTGGTGATTCATCAAGTCTTACTAATATAATGACAGGGAACCATATACCCACACACTGTGATACATAGTATCCCTTTTTCATCAAACATCAATTTTTTTTTGTATTTTCTATATTTATGTTCTTAGTCCAACTTCTAAACTCTGGACCAGTAAATGAGTCTAGAATCATATATGAATTATCCAATGCAAGGCATGTTGAATTTTTCACATTTGTGTATTCTGCAATAATGATTGAGTGATTATGAGACATTTCACAAGGACATTCATTTCATGTAGCATAGGAATAATTCCAGCCAATGTCAATAGTGTCTCTATATCAGTTAGTCAAAAAATAAGATCTTCGGCTTCGTATAGATTGTAGCGATTTTCATACATCAACGCTACTAAAGATTTTAACTCACTAAATAGTATTTGAATTGTTCTATTCAATGAAATCCATCTTTTATCAACATCGTTCAATAGTTTTTTCCATCCATAACACCATCTGTAAAATGATGAAACTCTAAAAATCATTTGGCACTACAAGAAAAGTATGCATGAGTCTCACGTACAGGATCTTCAACTTTTGAAACCTATGGAAACATGCTTACTATTTTAAATGCAAGATTCATTCTATGAGACATACAATGAATATTAAGCATATATGGCAAGGCAGATAGTTTTCATATAGCATAGAGGTCACTCCTTTGTCCTTGCATTACCAATGCTTTATCTGCTCCAACACATACCAACTTTTTTGCAATCATTAAATGATCCGTACCACTTTCCTTCAAACTAGTAAGAACAAGTTCATAAATATTTTGAGCTATAAAAGTATCTCTCATTTTTTTAATCCCAAGTAGATATGAATGTCTAATATGGTCATTAACCATAAAAATTCTCACACGGATCCACGAATTACTATCTATAGTCGTAACCTCATCCAAAGACAATGCCAGAAACCTAGCATTTGCATTCTTCTCTTTCAAATCATCATTGGAAGGTGTACCAAACACACTTCACTTAAGTCACTAGGTGACAAGTGACCCTAAAGAAAAGTTGATGGATCCTAGTGATTCAAATCTACAACAAAAATGGAAAACCTACAACAAAAGTATAGGTGATCCAGAATGGAAAGCAACAACAGAAAAATATCTGATGCAATAACCAAAAGGGAAAGACTTTAAACAAAATTTACATATTTTATTAATAGAATCTCGTGACGGAAATATATAGATGGGTCTGTAAGTCCCCCTCCATGGTGTGTCCTTTGATGTTCTTGATGCTTTAGAAAATGATCTTCTCCCTCATTATGTGAAAAACCCAAACAAGACATGGAGAACTCAAAATGGGAGCTCAAAGAAGAAATATGATAATGGTGATTATTATTATGATCGTGGTGAAGAATGAATGAAACCGCTCTTATTTATAATGAAGTATTGAGTTAATCTCGAAAATAGAGAATAATAAAATAATATAATCCAAATCAAGATCTAACCACATGGAATAACTTATTATATTTATTGGAGAGGGGAAAAGATATTTAAAATAGTTAAATATATTAATTTAGAAATAATTAACAAATAAATTGATTTATTAATTATTTCGCGAGAATTAAGAGTGATGTGAAATCAAAATAATTATTAAATATTGATTTAATAATCATTCTAATGACAAAAATGAGGAAAATTAAATTAATAGTGATTTATTTAAATATTCCTAAGGGATTTAGAAAAATATGACATGGAATAATTATTTAAATAATGATTTAATAATTATTCGTAGACAAGATTAAATAAAAAAATATTAATCTAATTATTCTCATGGCTTTTTTAATTGAAATCAGAAAATAATTTAATAAAAGTGGTTTACCAAATTATTTTTGATAGTGAAAGTTATTTTACTACGGTAAAATTAAATCTACATGGTGTATTTTGATCCACCTAGTTAGAAATAGATAGGTGATCATTTTTTTGTGGAAACAACCGTAACGTCATCCAAAGACAATGCCAAAAACCTAAAATTCACAATCTTCTCTTTCAAACTATCCTTTTCTACTTGAGCTATATTTATTTCCCATTTCAAACCACTGCTTACAGATAATGATAAAATGGAAAGTTTGACACTTGAAGAAAATATAGATATTTCATGTAATCTGGATAATCTATCATAGGACAACCTCTAGTTAAGATGTGAAATATATGGCTTAATTGTATTGTCTAGGATAACAAACTTTTTTCCATTACCTTTCCAAATAGAGATATGATGGTTCCTCCACTTACCTCAAGCTTCATCTTACGTATTAAATATTTATTGTATTCTTCTGCATATTCAATATGTCTTAGTTCCTGAGAATATTTCCATTTAAGAATAGATTTTTCTTCACCATTTACAATTTTCTTTTCGTACACCTTTCCTGCATGCTTTTTTAATGTATCTACCTTCACCTGAAATTTCACTACTTTTCTAGTTTTCCAACTACATGCATCACATTTAACATCTTGGGAAACCTTTTCCTCTTTTGTAGGAGGTATTGTTTCAATAAATGGAAAACTTGAGACCCAATCTTCTTGGAATTGTCTCCCTTTGGTCCACTGGCTTTTTTTCCTTTTCGATGAAGGATTGTGTTAGCTTTGAAGGAAAATATTAAACATTTTCATCACCAAACTTTGTTTAAATTGCATTTATTTTACCTTGATTACTTGAGGAACCTATTATTTCATCCATCATATGGGTATAAGATGCATTTTCACAAGAGTTAGCATCTCTCTCAGTAACAAATTGTTCAAAGGAGCTTGAAGCATGAAGAAAATGTGTATTCATGGATGGAGACTTTTGGAAGTATGATAATACATCCATTTTCCTTGATTTTTTCTTCCCATGCTTAGCTTTTGACATCTCACTGAATAATCCACAAGTAAAATTTTAAATTGATCTAGAAACCCACATCAATAGTTTCCAAGAGTTGAGAATTACTAGATTTGTGGTTAGTATTCAAAATATAACGTATGGTATAGTTCAAAAGTACATATGAATCAAAAAGCATTTCATCATACCCCATAAAAATAAACATCAATTAAAGAGGAAATATACATTCCATTCCCCATTTTATTTTTTGTCTTGAACTCACATAGGGACAGGGTATAACAGATTTTTATTGTTTCAAATATTTTGGAACAAAATATTTACATTTTCCTTTCATCAATATGATTACCCATTTGTAACCAATTTTATTAAATGAGATATGCTTCATATAAATTCACTTATTCATAGACAATAGAATTGTACGTTGCAAAAAAATTGTTGAGTAAATATTGAAATAACATATATCAAAAATTGAATTTGGAGGAAAAATGTAGTTGCACAAAACAAATCATTTAATAATGGTAATGGGAAACTATTACGATATAAAATATAATAATTCATTTGTATAACATTGAAACAACATCATCCCCTTGGATGACATTGAATGAACATACATTGTAGCTTGCTTCCTTTGGGGAGTCCCACCTTTTACGAGCACAAGCAGAAGAAATTGAATATGCTTAGCATAAACACAAATTTGTATTTCAGGGAAAATCCACATCAAAGAGATTTAGAGATCCCCACATTAAGACACTTGACTCAAGGAAGTCCAAGTGTTTATGTGAAAAAGATAAACAATTTTAAAATGGAAATGAAAGCCATATTTCCACTCAGGTAGAAGGAAATGAGCAAACATGAAAGGAAACATGGAGAAATAATTATTGATAGAGAAGGTGGAAGAGACTAATGCTACAAAATGTAAGGAGATTGATGTTAATGTTGAGAAACCATGTCAAGTTATTAATGCTACATATATTAAGGAGATTAATACTATGAGTGAGATGTAGGAAGTAACTGCAAGGATGGTGGATATGAATGACTATGGAGGAATAATAACCAATAGAAACTCATGAATTTCTACAAATTTAGATAATTCTAACAACGAGATTGAAAGTTCAAAAAATATAAACTTTTATTATACTACTTATGTATTCAACAAATCACGGGTTAGACAATTTGGTGTGTCCACCATCCGATTGTTGGAGATCGAGGTTGGCCAGATCAATGGTACACAATCGTCGTGAGTTTCCAACTAGTCCGGTATTTAACACCTCTTCTCAAACCCACATTCACCAACAATTGCCACGTGGCTCTGAGAGACTCCACGCGGGATACTCTTGAGGATTAATGGTTGTGCACTTTGTAGGGCCCACACTAATACCAAACATTGGATCAATTCATCTGGTGATCTGCTTTGAGGATTGGCATAGAGTTAAAGGTCGATCAGGCCCTCTAACTCATTTCCACATCATCACTAATAATGACGTAACCCTTAAATTCTAATAGGATCACATTCTTAACAGTTATTCTTACAACAACAAGATTAGAGACACACGTGACACAACTTAAAAAAAATGAACCAAAACATTGCATGGACCTCATGCAAGCAACTCCTCCCTTAACTATGTGTTGGTGAACAAAACAACCGAACCGAAACAATCCATCCTGTATTTTAAAAGAGAAAAACATAGTTGTACCTTATTTCCGATCTGCGCAGAAAATATCAGACTGAGATTGATGCATCCAAAATTTTTCAATTGTCCACACTGCCAATCAATGAACCAGATCAAGACTACAACCCAACGCCCAACAAATGTAGTGAAGACTTAATCGATCACAGAGTTGCTACACTATGTCCACTACCCAAGTGTCCTCAAGTGAGGCGCTCCTCCCTTAACTAAGTGCTGGTGATATGGATGGATTTGTTCTATGTGTAGATATCATACACATTTATACATGGGAATTAGACTGTAAATAAAATAAAAACCCTAAAATATAGAATAAATTCAACCATAGCCATGGGCGAAATAGCCCCTCACCAATGCCATTCGTGGAAATGGGGGGTTGATTGGAAGAAAATGAAAATTCCACTCGCATCGTGCTACGTGAAAATGATTTATTCAAGACGAATTGGGGCTTGGAACAAGTTATGAGCCATTCCTAGAAATCAGGGGGGTAGGGGGGGTGGTTGGAAGAAAACACCACCCGCAAATGATTTTTCGAAGGTGAATTAGGGCCTGGAATGAAAATTTGGAGAGGGAAAGTATGTTTTATGTCTAACTGTTTCCATAATATTGGAATTTTTTTTTCTTATCTCTAATTGATTCCATAATTTTTTGGGAGAATGATAGAAAAATGGTGTAATTTAAAAAATTCGCTCGTCCAAAATAGAAACCCCTTAAATTTCACCCATGGGAGAACATTCTCCCCTAATTTTTTTTATGGTGAAGGGTATAAATTAGGGGTAATATTTAGAGCCTTCTCATGTTCAATTTCAATTGGGACTCTCTTAATGTTTGGGGTAGTTTGTACCTTTTCTATAATAAGATCATCGGTGACATCATACAAACTGCGTTCATTCATTGTAGAGTTTAAAAGATGGTATATTAGTTGAATAACAACAAAGGGGTTACTTATAAAACTGTTGATAATGGCATCATCTATTTCATTTGTAAAGTACAATGTATTAGCAATAGTGAGGAGTGGCCATGCATTATCGTCTTCTGGTTTAAATTTAGATCATAGAGGGATTTCGTAGTCAACTCTTGGTTTAGGTGCAGGGTAAAGGATGAAGGTTCTGTATAGTATTTCCATAAGATATCATCATAAAGCCTAATATTCAACTAATGAATACATCTGTAGTGCTTAACCACAGTCTACCCAAGATCAATGGGTTTCCTCCTGGGTGTGCCTTAGGTTGTAACACTAGGAAATCAATGAGATATTCCTAGGAGTCTACTAAAATGACTACAAATTCTATAATTCCCTCAGGCCGAAATTTGGATCTATTAGCCAGTTCTAGTACAATAGGGGTTGGTCTCAAATTAGTGAATCTGAGTAACTTAAAGGTTTCCCTGGTTATTACATTTATTGCAGTACCTATATCAAACAATGTGTTTGAAATAATTGTCTCTCCAATGTGGACAATTACTAACTTCAATTCTAACAATTCTAACAATTTTCCCACTGCGTGGGCAATGGGAGGATCTCATGGCTTCCTACCAAGTTTCTTGACATAAAGTTCCTTTAATTTTTTTTCATAAATGGAGGCATCTCTAATTTGTTGGAGTAATGGAATTCTGATATACAAATTATTCAATCTCTTCAGAAAATTGAACTTAGGTTGTGGAGTAGCCTTAACTATAGCTAATCTCTATGGATAAGGTGTATCCAAAGGAGTCTCAATATTGACAACAACTTTAGTTTTTATAAGTCCAACAGTAACAATGACATCACCAATTGTAGGAGTTTCAATAGTTACAACAACATCAATTATTACAATGATCTCGATAGTAACAATGTCATTAGTTGTTATACATGTTTCAATATGTTGTCTGCCTAATGATCCTTGGTTTGGAGTTTCTTCCATAGGTTATTTATCTTATTTTTTTTCTATAATAACAACGGAAAATATCATATTTACTACCCCCCACCCCTGCAAAGTGTACTTCATTACATCCAACAGGGGGAATATAGTAAGTGGGGGAAATGGGTGCTTCAAATTACTATGCCTCATTATTTGGATTTGGGTTAGTTTGTACAATTAATTGAGGTAGTAGAGAGGGTTACTCACTGGTGCATTGGAAGGATGTTGCAACTATTATTGTTGCATAGGTAACTACACAAGAGTTTGTCCTAGAAAAGAGGTTGCATGCGATCCTTGAGGCCATGGAAATGGTTGATTTAGAGGAGATGGCTACTAGGGCAAAGAAATTGGGTATTGAATCATAGGAGGGCCAAGAAACTACTAAGTAACTGTAGAATATTTCATTTTCTGAGGAACACATTGAGGATTATACATATTAGTCTAGGTATTGAAAGAATATTAGATATCTTGAGCAATATCTAGTGGTCGAGCTTTCTATGGTTTCTTGGATCTAATGAAGTATGCTGACATAACCTCTTCACTTGATTCCTTAAATATTTCTTTTAATCCTGGAAATGATGGGAAATGTCTTGTAGAGTGCTCTTCCTCACAGATGTTATGGACTTCCACATTATTAAGATGGAAATCTCTAAGGGGGTGCTTCTTTCTACAAGTAGGGAGGAATATAATAAAGCTTTCTTAGCCTCAATCTAATTTTATTTCACTTGTAACATATCTAATTGGGAAGATATAAAATTTATACTATCATTTAAAAAAAATTCAAATAGATTATCGATTTCGACCATTTTTACCCCGCAATTAGCCGATTTCTATGTTCTAGTAGAAGCATCTCATGCCAAAGTTTTGTTTCTTGCTAATGGTCTTGATATACTTAAGTAAAAACAAAGTTACCAATCAAACAATAACTATTACCTCAAAAAAAGAAATCTAACCAAAAATCCCTAAAAAACATGAAAAAGCAACTAAAAATGAAAAGTGTTGATGATGGAATAACGTGATTTTTTTTTTCGTGGTAAATTTTCAACATTTTTTAAAAATGGTAGTAAAATCCATTAAAAACCATTTTTTTTGTGCAAAAAACACTCTAAAAATGAAAAATGTTGACGTTGGAATAATGTCTTTTTTTTTTTCCAGGTAAATTTCAACATTTTTAGCAACAAAATATATGATTCCAAAAAACCTTAAAATTCAAATATTTTGAAGCGTGGAATTAAAGGTAAATTATGTCTCTAAAAAACCTTAAAATTCCAACAATTTTCAGTCATGGTGTTAAAGATAAAATACTTATCACTGTTTTCAACCATATCATTAAAAATAAAATATCATGACTAAGAAAAATCTTGAAATTTTGACAATTTTCAACCATGGAATTAAAACTGAAGATAATGACTACATAAATCTTTAAGTTTTCAATATATTTCAGTCATGGCATTATGGAAAAATTATATGACTAAAAAAACTTTAAAATGAACACATGACTGGAAAAGGCATTATACCAAGAGTAATTTCCTTTTTAAATGCTAAAAGTATCACTATTTTAAACTTTTAGACTAAGACAACTTGGCATATTACAACAAAAATTTAAAAATCAACCATTAGATTGACACGCAACGTAAGCGAACTCGACCCATTACAATGAAAACTTAAAAATCAACCATAAAATTCACACATTTCAGGGGTGGACTTGATCCATTATAAAGAAAATTTTAAAACCAACTATCAAATTGACACATAGTTTGGCTGGATTGCTAGTCGAAGATCTACATGGACCTTGTAGAAAAAAATAAAATAAAACAAAATAATAAATAAATAAATAATAAAAAAGAAAACAAAACAATTAAAATTAAAACATTAAAACATAAAACAAAAAAAGACAAAAAACAAAAGTTAAAAAATAATAAGTAATAAAAAAATATTAACATAAAATGACCCCAAAGAAAAAAAAATAAAATATAAAAAATGTTAATAAAAAATAAATTAATCAAAATAATTAGGAAAAAACCACAAAAAAACACTAAATCAAAATGAAAAAAATTAAGAATATAGTAAAAAATGAAAAAACAGAAAATATTTTTCCATACTATTTATCTATTTTTAACTTTCTAGTTAATATACTAAACTAACACCCTTAATATATATATATTATATATAGTAATCTATATATATAAGTATAGTATATATATATATATGTTATAATATTATACTGGTCTTTAATATAACTAATTCCTTTATTATATTATTTTTTAAATCTATACTTTTACCAATTCTATTATATATATAATTATGTATATAATATATATTTATATATATATATATAGTATATATATTATATAATTTTAGCTTCGAATATGTTATTATAACTAACTATATCCTATAATTAACTTATATATATATATTACTTTTTATCTATCTATCTATCTATCTATCTATCTATATATATATAGATATGTGTGTGTGTGTTAGATCTTTGATCTAACTAATTCCCATATAAGTTACAATTTTTAATAAATTAATAATGTAGACAACAACTATAATTATTTCTTTTATATAATTTAGGGTATGATAACTAACTCCCATTAAATTATCGATTTGACTTTTTGACTGCAGTACCTAAGTCAAAATTAGCCGTTGGTCAAGATAGCCGTTGGAGGCTCTGCTCAGACTATTTAACATACAAAGCTAGATCTGTTTCTTCAACTTGTCCTGACGATGAACCACACTGGTTGGTTCGAAACGCGTCGACAAATGCCTCTCTTTATGTGATTTACGTCGAAGTTCTACTTATAACTGTTATGGATCACAGAAGCCTCAATTCAACAAAACATAGTTTAAGAAACAAATTTTAAAAATTACAAAAAAACAACACACCAATAAAAAACAAATAAATAAAACGAATTGATAATTAAAAAAAAATAAAAAAATAGAAAATATAATATTTTCTTAAACATTAATAAAATAATTAAAAATATATATATATATATATTTACTATATATTATAATATATTATATATATTATATAGTATATATATATATATATGATAAGAAAAAAATGAATAATTAAGGAAATTAAATAATAAAGAACAGTAAATAAATTAAAATTAGTAAAAAAAAAAAATACACAGGCTGCACTCTCAGCCCCTCAGGCCCCTTGGGTGGGGATGGCCAATCCCCGGAATGAACCATCCCTGCCCAGGGGGCCCGAGGGGCTGTGGGCCAGGGCGGTGGTGTAGGGGCCTGGGTGGTAGGGCTGCACTCAACCCCTATCGACCTGGCTTGCGACCCTTAGCCCCCCATAGGCGTGGCTGGCCGATTCTTGAAATTAGCTAGCCATGACCAAGGCTACGAGTGCGTCCTCTGTATTGTTTATATATTTATTCATTTTTTTTTTAATTTTGTTTTTTTAAATGTTTTTAACAATTATTTTTTAATGTTTTTATTTTAACATTATTTTTAATTTGTCCTAAGTGTTTTTTTTTTGGTTATTTATTGAAGTTTTTTGTTTTAATGTTCTTTTTATTTTTATTTATTTTTAATTTAATTGTATTTTTAATTTTTCAATTTGATATGTTTTTAAATTTTATTTTTAACGATTTTGGTTTTTTTTTAAATTGTATGTTTTATTTTTTATTTTGTTAATTTTACTTAAAATTTTATCTGAACCATATTTTTTGGGGAAAAACCTTTAAATATCATCATCTTTGGATATAAAATTCTTTAAGATATCATAAAAATTGTTATTTTTCCAACTTTTTTTATTCAATTTTTTTATAAAAATATTTTATTTAACATGCCTTTTTTGGCGAAGAAGATCCTCAAATACGTATTTTTTTAATTATATGTATATGCAAAATGTGCATTTCTTGTTGAGTGATTAAAATTATTATTTTTTTAGTGACAAATATTTTTTGTGTATTGAAGTATTAATTAATGATTTATAAATATACAAAAAATTCTAACGTCAAAATATTAATGTTATTAATTGTTTTAAACTTCGCAAAAAATTTAAAAATTTCATTATAAGAAAACATTGTAAATAAAAACAAAAAGCATGAGTTTGGAAAACCCTTAAAACACAAACATCTTAGGACCAAAAACAAGAAGAGGAATAAGAAAACTTGAAAAGCGGTTAAATAATCAATGTTTGAAAAAAATTGTGCATACTTAAGACATAAGAAAAATAAAATTGTCAAAAATATGCATTAAAAAAAATGTTGATGCTTTTCAAAATCTACATGAAAATCACCGACATTTAAGAGAAATTATTCACACTTAATACATTAAAAAATTGAAAGTGTCAAAAATAACCCCTATAAAAAAAAGAGTTGATGTTGCACGAACGCTTTTCAAAATCAACATGAAAATCACTATCATTTAAAAAAAAATGTTCATACTCGATACATAAGAAAATTTAAAGCGTCAAAATTATGCTAAAAAAATACATATTCTCAATCAACACTTTTCAAAATCGGATGATTTTTTGCTACCTCTAAAAAGTGAGAACTCGGTTCAGTGCATGTTTGATTGGTAACTATACATTCAAAGTTAAACTATGTCATCACCAGGTACCTTTAATATGCCTCTCCTTTCCATGAGATTCAACATATCCCAATAGTCATCCTTCATTCCCTATATTAGAATTGTCTTTAAAATGTCCTTATCCAAATCACTATGCATGGAGCTCTACAAGTTGTATTGAAGGCAGTCAATATAATATTCCAAGCACTCTTCCTTTCTCTGTAACATTCCAAATAGTTCTTCCCTTTGATCCCTAGTTTGGAAATAATCCTGTTACTTTTCCAAAAAGGTTTTCTTCATGTCATCCTAGTAGCAACTATATGCATCAACAAGTCCCATGAACCATCTTAATGTAGCTCCCTTCATAGTAGCAAGGAAAGAGTTTAGCAATTGGGCATCTCAGGGGTAATCATAACTTAAACATAAAACATTAAACTTGAAGAGAAAATTGTCTAGGTCTTCGCTGGTTGTGCCCTAGAAGTTTGGGAGTGTTGATAAATGGATGTTATTAACTAGATATTGTCCATGGATCTTCCTAATAGGGAATTCCAAGGTGGTAACTATGTCATCCACCATCTTATTCTTCCACAAAATTTGAGTGTTCTCTAAGATTGTTTTAGGTACTAGCCACTCTCTTGGATGTGAAAGGTTTTTTGATGGATGCTTAGGCTGCTTTACAATACTTCATGAGTATGGGATATAATTATCAAGAGGTTTCTTATTTTATGGAATGAATTCTTGGTTTTCCAAATTATGCTCATGCGTACCTCCCTGTCCTTCCAACAAGTCCTAATATTCTCATTTCGTTGATACAGATGACTCGAAAATTATTGGACTTGCCACTAAGGAAGACGGTTCATGAGATTATTTCTACCAAATCTTTATTCCTAGCACGAATGACCATTGAGACTCCATCCTCTAAGGAGTAGTTTTAGAAGTGGATAATTTATGGGATCATATTTTCTATAATTTTTTTCTTGGGGTAGATGATTCATCCTCTACTTTTGCAATTAGTTCTTGAATAAATGTTACTCATCCTAAGTCATGATTTTTCCTTCCTCCATGTCATTGTTTTCTTGAAAAATTAATATTTTTTTGGGGCACCATTTTTTTCTTCTTCTCTATTAATGCAACCTATGTGTCCTAAATCCTTATGAGGTTGAGCCTCCTTCAGTCAAGCGATGTTTAAGTTATTACCTCCCATCTTATTGACCTCTCACCTCAATGTCAGAAACATTTTTAATGAACTCTATTCAACAATGCATCTAAGAAAATAAATAATTACAATTATACATATACACCTTTAATAACCTCCTTGGGAATGGAAACAAAATGTTTGGTGAATTAATTGTCTTCTAATAAAATAGATTAGTTTCACACACACAAATTGTCAACCAGGGTAGGTCTATTTATTTCAAGGTTATTGTGCATAATATATGAAGTAAATATTTGATAAATAACATTGATCAATAACTAATCTATAAGATCATGGCACTCAATAAAGCCAAATGTCTTTGTAACGCTTCACTCTCATAAACCAAAGGTATCACTTCCAAACCTTTATGAAAATAATAATTTGCACACAGTACTGGAAATGAAATCAATCTTGTAGAATAAAATATCACTCAATTATTCTCGTTCTCTCTTGCAAGGAAATGAAATAACACTCTTGGAAATAACGTGCATAAACCATTCAATCACAACCACACAGCCAACAAGTTAATCAAAATCAACTCAACCATTGAATGTGTAACACATCTTAACAAATATCACAATAATCAATATAACTTTATGTTTCAATAGAAATTCATAAAACTGTAGCAACAATTGAATAGTAGCAGTACACGACTAGCAAGGATTGATCTAGTAACTATGTTATCACACGAACAATCTACATTAGATATTCTGCAAGCTAGTTTAATAAACAATAACCGTAATGTATCAACAAGAGTTTGTAGCAGTGATAATTGACATTACATCAAACATTGAATTAACATAACCTACAAGTAAAATAAAATGTAATTGCTACACTACATCTACAACACAACAATACCTGCTAAAGAGGAGGGCCCTTCATACTTACTAGGGAGCTGGTAATTCACAACTCGCAGGCTAGCACAATAAACCAAAAATAAACCATGAACCAGTAAAAGATTGCATGAACTTTTGAGAAATTACAAGATACACAATATTGAAAGATCATGGCACCACCCTTGCACAAGGAAAAGATTTTATGTCTTTATATATTTTTGTCTTGTCTAATCTTGGTACCAAAATTAGACATGAGAATCTCTCAATTCTCAGGTTATCTAAACTAAGATTCTTTTTTTAACAATTCACAATAGTTTAATGAAAATAAAAATGATTTTATAACAACATCTCGTTTTGGAGAGGGACTACAATGGAGAATCATACCTATCACAACTAGGTTGGATGAATTTTCATAAGCAGTCTAATCCTTGTTGGCACAATGATCTTGATTGGCTTGGCTGGGTAGAATCACCCATATTGACTCCCCAAAATGGCATTAATGGACATAATGTTTATCAACAAGTAGAAACATTGTAACAATAACATAGCCTAGCCTGGTGTGATAACATTACAAAATCTTGTAGAAATAGTGTTGCATTTGTCGGGAAAGAGAGAGAGTAGAAGCATCCCAACAAGTTGAATCATCGTGAAAACATCCTTCTTTTCATTTTGTTAGTAAAGTTAGCCAAAATCAATTAACCTCTTGTCAATTTACAAGCAAAACTATGTAATTTAAGGCAACATGAAAGGATAACATTCATTAGTAAAAAAGGTAATCAATGGAGTAAAAGGATGTGATTGTAACGGTAAAAGTGGTCGAAAAGGTAAGGAAATGATGGTGAAAAAGATGGCCAGTCCATGACCCAACACTATTTCAATTCTAATTGACCCCACCTCTAAACTCAACT